>OZ012660.1:75216878-75386227 GCA_963942545.1 Oxycera nigricornis
GTATTTATTCCGTCCCGGAGCCTTCCCCGTTTCCCTGGTTCTGTACCAAATCCACATTTCTTCGTCTATTGTTTAGGGAATCTAGCGTTATATTGATTTCTATTCCTCGCATTATTATTATGATATCGATTGTTACCATAGTTATTCCGGTTATGTTGTTGTGGGATATTAGTTCTGTTATTATACCCGTTGTTTGTATTATACTGGTTAAAATTTCTGTTATTATTATTTTGATTGCTATACCTTGCATTATATTGAGTTTTACCTCGTGTTTGAAAACGATTTTGATTGTTTCTGTTATTATTGAAACTGTTGTTTCCGTTATATCTGCTTCTATTTATGTTTAGGACATTACTCGTTTGGAAAACGTCACCCTTCTCTAACTCTAAACTCAAATCTATTGCTTCTGCCAAATTTTTTGGTCTAGCTGCGAATACTGTGCTTTTCAGTTGATCGTTCAGACCATTTTTGAAAATAGTTAAAGCATATGTGTCGTTTTAGTTTGACTATAGTGTCTTTCTCAGCTTGCGTTGCCGTTGCACCTAAATCAGATATTTGTAGTTGATTTAAATCGTTTATAATATTGATCACTCTGTCCTTATATGAGTTAATATTTGAATTTTTCTGTGACAAATTACCTAGTATCGTGTGTAAGTGAGGTACTGTATTCGTATTTCTGTAAGTTTTAGACAATTTTGCTTTTAAATCGTCATATGTAGATGGTATCCCAATATTACAAATTATTGTTTTTACATTTGTAGCTAACTTTATGTGGTATACAAAATCTATTAATTGTGTTTTGGCCGCATTAGTTAATGAATTATTTATTATTTCTATAATTTTTAGAAAAGATTCTAACTCTTTATAATTCCCATTAAAAGCTGGAATTGTTTTGATGGCTATTTGTAATTTAAATTCTTGCCATTTTTGGTTCTGATCTTGATTCTACTGTTGCCAATTGACTATGTATTATTTTTTCGACCTCAGTTGAGACTCTAATAAATTTAGCAATGTCAAAATCGCTTGAAGTGTATTTTTCCAAATGCTTATTGATTTCGACGCGTATTTCTTTTACTCGTCCAAGTTTTAATAATAAGTTATTCTTAGTGTACGGCTTATCTTTTCCTTTTTTCTTTAAATTTTGAAAAATGTTCTCAACTTCATCTAATAAATTTTGTATCCTCATTTACAAAAATAATTTTTACACTATTTATAATTTTATACTTTAGACATTTATTGTTCTGTTTATGTGTTTCCTTACATAAGTTTTATTATGTCTCTGATATAAATAAAATATAGCAATAATAATACAAAAAAAATGTGGAAGTTGCTATTGTTTGTGAATATTCTTCAACAAAAGTCTGTTGTACGTTAGATGAACAATTTCCCATTTTGATTTTATTTTACAATATTTATTCCGCTAACTTTTTTAATTTTTCATACAAATTTTTCTGATTCTTTCCATCAGAAATGGAAATTAGACGGTGTAGCTCCTTCCGTTCACGTCTTAGCTTCACTTTTCGTCCACCTCTACGTTTTCGTTTTTCTGTGGGCTGTGTCGTTACTTGTTCTCGCTTCTTGCCTGAATACCTGGCTCTGTACTCTTCGATGTTCAAGCGCTTCGGGCCGATATATTTCTGTTCTTCCTTCGGGGTCGGTGTATATTTGGGCTCTGCTGGATCTGGTGCTACTGGGCTGTACTCTTCCTTCACGAAGTTTTCAGCATTGTTCAACAGTTTCCTGAATAGCCTGTCCAATTCTGCTTTCCGCTTCTTTGTCCATGACTGTATCTGACTGTGCAGGATCGGTGTGAGTAGGATCGCCATATTGTGATTTGCGTTATGTAGTGGTACAATCAAAAATGTGGAAGAGAAGCACAGCAGAGTTATTAAAAAAACGCCCTAACTAGAATTAGCTAAGAGGAACCATAACCACCTAAACCGAGCAAGTTAATACTTGCTCGAATTAATAGCATCGGATGGATATACCAACCTGTGCCGCAATTTCTAATTGACAGAAAAACTCTTTTATTAATTGAACATGGTGCCAATAGTTCTAGCACTCTCGTCTTTAATCTTCGAGTAAAGACTGTACAAATTTCTTACAAGCTACCGCTTAAATACTATTTTTACAATGCTTAAAACTAGGACACACATAGACCATCCCTTAGTCATCATAAAATATCAATCAATCATTTTCTCATGACCTCATACTAATCGAATTACATATGTTCACAACAATGATTTGCATTCCTCATTGCCCATATGTAATTCGACCTGAGGCACGGGTCATTTGTGTAGACTCAAATACTACGTACCGTGTATCGTTCTGAATGAATTGGGAACAGCGATGCAATTTGATCGCTTGTTTACGTTTGTTTATGATTCATTGTAAGCATGCTCTATGGATTGCAATGAGGGAATGCAATTGTATCATTTGTTGATTCATTGTATTGTATCATTACAATATATATATATAGTGATATAGTAGATAGTATAGTATATAAATAGTTTTTAGATATTATATATATATATATATATATATATGTGTGTGTGTGTGTGTGTGTGTGCGTTCATTAAATAATGGTTAGCACATAATTTGTGTGGGGTTGTCATGAAATAAATATGATCATAGCATGCTCTATGGATTGCAATGAGTGCATGCAATTGTATCATTTGTTGATTCATTGTAGTGTATCATTACAATATATATATAGTATATATATATATATATATATATATATATATATATATATATATATATATATATATATATATGTGTGCTGTGTGTGTGTGTGTGTGTACGTTCATTAAATAATGGTTAGCACATAATTTGTGTGGGGTTGTCATGAAATAAATATGATCATAGATCAATCGGTTGTAAGTCACCACACAGGCCTCATCAATTTTTGATCAATATCATTAAATAGTTACAAATAAACGCCTTATAATTGGTGACTTCGAGTTAATCTATACGATTGTCGATACCCGTGACGACGCAAGGCGTGCCGCCGCAAAACAGAAACAACAGCAGCGCGAAGAGCCGAAAACTTCTGAAAAATCATCCACAACCGGGCTACGCTAACGGACTTCCACAGCTTCACGATGCCTTACGAGCCTTACTCGCCCTTACACAACAATAGCAAATAGTTATTTATGTCCCCCAGCAACAGAAAAAATAAGCCGTATCAACCCAACTGCGTTCAAATCAAACTGCTCCCAGTTTCTAGCATAAATTCACAGCTCTGTTTCTCACAAGTCGAGGCCCAGTCTCGATTCTACAATGTCAGCGACGAAAGGTCCGAAAATCTCACATCGTCGGATAACTCGATGCACACGGAGCTAAGGAGATTGAAGACACCATTTGCACGCCTCCCACCAATACGCCGTATAAAACCCTCAAGGACGAGCTCATCAGCTGCTGTGCAGTGTCCGAGCAACAACATATCCGACAGATACTAACCAGGGAGGAACTAGGAGAGCTCACACCATCGCAGTTCCTCCGCCGCCTCTGCGCCTTATCCGGGGCAGTGATTAACCAACTTCTGTGCAAATTTTGGATGCAACATCTACCGTTTCATGCCCAGGTGATCGTTCAGTCACATGCAATCACCCAGCCGTCACTATAGACCGGCTTGCCTCCATCGCCAACAACATTTTGGAAGTGTCGCCTACTGTTCCTGCCCACTTTGCTCCCGCCACATCATCAGCCATTTTTACTGCCTTCAATGAACCAGTCACCCTTGCCCACAATCCATACTTCAGGACCTATCTGGTCGCTCACAACACTGCAGCACGTCATCGCCTTCTCGCAGAAGTTCGTCTATTGACTCGACGAGACCCAGCAACTCCACCAAGTGCTGATAGCTCTGCAAATTAAGTGACAAGGCCAAGAAATGCTCGGCATCATGCACTTTTCCGTCGAACTTAAACGACAACAAACGCAAGCGGTGGTCGGTTGCCAAATTACTGTTACTAGCCGCGTTTTTGCAACCGACAGAACCAGAAGAGAACAGCTCCTTGCGGACACTGGATCTGATTTACGCTACTATCCTCGCAAGCTACTTCCAGGACGCTACTTTAACGCTCATGACGATCTTAAAACAGCCAACCACTCCCACATTAAGACATATGGCACTATGCGCGATACTGTAGACCTTGGTTTGAGACGTAACACGCGTAGGTCTTCACTTTTGCTGACGTGTCCGTCCCAATCATTGCACACTACAACTTGCTAATGAAATGCACCAACAAACGCCTAGTATACTACATGACCTGACTCTCCAAATGCTGCATGTTCTGCCAGCCCAGTGTAAAAATCTTCCAGCAAACCGTGCTCTCCACTTTCGCTAGCATCCTAGCCAAGTTTTCTAACTTTACATGCCCCAGAGAAGTTTGGAATGAGGTGAAGCACAATGCACTTCACTACATAAAGACAATTTCAGGACCACCAGTTACCAATCGCCCTTGTCGCTTAGCTCCAGATAATCTCCGGATCCCCACAAAAGAGTTCAAAACCATGATACAAGAAGGCATAGTGCACCGCTGTGACGGCCATTCCCTAACCGGCACCTTCGTCACACCTCCTTCACGCTTCCAACATATACCTATCCACCTTTTTTACGCCTTCAACAGATCCACATCGACCTAATGACGCCCTCATCCACTGTTGGATCTCTTGTTTCAGTGCTCCCGTCTGCATCACAACCAAACAAGGCCAGAAATTCGAGTCGTAGCTCTTCCGATCCCTAGGCAAAGCTTTCGCCACCACCAGATGTCGCACACACGGCTTCCACCCATTCTCCAACGAGGTGATCGGAAATTTCCACCGCCAGCTGGGGGGCACTTTGAGTTGCAACCCACCCTTGACATGCGTGGGCGCCTTACCAATCGTCTTACTCGGTAAGGGAAGACCTACGAGCCAGGCTCGTTTATGGGGAGCCCTTTAGCTTGCCGTCGCAATGCGTCGTCGACTTCCGGTCCAAGGAACCACGAAGACACCAGAAACTTCGTCATACGACCTCGTCAACAGATGACGCGACTCCGTCTCAACCCAGCAACACATCACAACACTCAGGCACCGTTCGTGTTTCAAGAGCTCTCATGGTGCAGCCATGTATTTCTTCGCGTGGACACAATACGGCGTTTACTGCAATTGCCCTACACCGGCTCACATCCCGTCATCAGTCTAGATGAGAAGACCACCACCACACTATAGGTAGATCCAGCATGTAATGTTTCATATAAAGGCACACTATCAAGTACGCCCGCGGTTCTACGGGACAAAGTCATATGTTTGTTTCCATTGATCATATGTTTGTTGTCATTTATCATATGTATGCTGCCATTTATGACAAAACGGCAGCTTTCTATTGGTCAGGGGCACTGTCAGAACTCGTATATGCACGTTTCATGCTAGGCGTGAAAAATGCCGTTAGAAACTTCGGTTCACAAAAAACAGCTTCTGAGGTGTATAGGTTAATTAAAATAATATTTTAATTATTTGAAAAAAATATCAGGATACAAAATAACACAACAGAATCAAGCTAATTACAATAACTTAAATACGTAGATTTCGCTGATTAAGATTTACTCGTTTCCAATTGTTTCTGGTAAAGTGTAACGTTGCAATACTTTTGTTGGGTGTGTACAGTTTTGCTGTTACTGTGCTGATCGTGGAGGTAGATTTCCGGTTCAAGTGTTAACTCTTCCGCCCTTGGATTCGATTGTCCACAATCGTCAGTCGTCAGTCAATCAGATCAGAATTAGAATATATGATGAGTTTGATATGTCTTTCAAATTTGAAAGTTTACAAATGGAAAGTAGTTTGAATGTGTTACAAGTATTATTTACACCATAAATTTCTTCATCGTTTTGGATTTAGTGCGATATTACTTCTTGACTGGCTTTATTAACAATGTATCATATGTTTTAATAATTTTAAAAGAGATGTTTAAAAAATATAGCAGCAAAGAGATTTTTGTAATTATATTTACTTCTGAGAAGTCTAGTGCTTCTTTTATTATTGTAAATGGTAACATTTCTTTATCTAGTATTTTAGTGGCGAGATTGATATCAGATTTTGACGAAAAAAGTGAGTTTACTATACCTAGTTTTGCCCAGTGAACTGCATAATTTATATTTTCCAATTCCTTTATTAGCTTTAATCTATAGGGGATATCGAATCGTTGCATATGATATATTTTACTGCTTTCATTAATGAACTTACGAATTTCGTTGGTTACTTTTGTGATATTATTAATTCGATCATTTTACAATCTGTTTATGACTACCTGTTTGTTGTTGTTTTGGAGAACATTTGCGATTCTTTTCTTTATGGTTACCAAATCTTCGTGATCTGGATTGCCTGCAATCCATTTTCATGCACTGCCGATAAAATTAATGGATCGCTTAACCTTCTTTGGTTTTAAATTTTGAATGAGATTATGAATCTGTTGCAGTTCGTGTGACAATGGTATAATAGAGTTGTGTTGAATTCCCGGAATGTCGAGTATTTGTGAGATTTGTGAAATGAGAAGTTTATAGTGATTTAGATCAATAACATGGATTATAGTAGAGTTTCCTTGTTGTGATTTGGTTTGTCTAGTATAAAAACATACTATTTACGAGCTGGAATAGTCCAGAAATCGGACTCTGCCGAGGACTGCGTGGAAAATAAATGTTAAAGGAGGAATTAAATTCTGATGTTACATTTATGTGTTATTTTTCCAATTTCTGTAAGGATGGTAGAATTTTTATCTTCCTTCACTATCTCTTCCCTGTATTTAGGTGTTAATTGAGAACCCTTTTGTTTGTGTATATTTACGTACACTACCTCACCAATGTTATAGGATTTGGGAGATTGCCTATTTTATTGTGATTTTCCAAGTTTGTGTTTTGTTTGCTTTTTAATCGTTCGATGTTTGTGAGCCTTGCCTTTCCAACACTTTCAGTATCAATTCTCGGGGTTTTGTCAAAAAAAAATTCTACAGATTTTTTTCAGTAGTTGAATGGATGATAAAGCAATATTCATTGGTTGCTCGTTGCCGAAGTTCTTCAAAAGATAGCAACGGTGTTTTTTTCATCATCTCATGATATCTGTAATAGTAGAATGTCAGCGTTCAACTTCGGTAGGAAGGAGATCTGTAAACTTTAATTTTGAGTTCGTCTTCCATAAGGTAAGTTATGGATGCTGACCTCAGTGAGCCTTCGTTTACGATGACACATACTCAGGCACGCAAAAGAAGAACAATATATCCAATAAAGGTTGTTTTATGTCTTCCATAGATTTTAAAGTGATTATTTTGGTTAGGGCGAATTTCGTAAATTTATCAACCGCGGTGGGGACACGGTTCTTTTCCGTATAAAAAATGTCAATATCAATTTTATGACCAGGATATAAATTCAAGAAGCGTGTATTAGGGTGCCTATCATATTTCTTTTCTTGACAAGTTTTACAACGTTGCACTATATTCTTTATCTTCGCGGACATCTTCCGAAAAAAAAAGTTTTGAAGCAGTTGCTTTCTATTTTCGTCAGCGTTACGATTAGATCTACGATGAATTTGAATGATTCGTTTTTCTTGCTATCGCTAAATATGTCTTCGACAACAGTCTGAGTGTGCCTGATACGATAGTCACGAAAGTGGGAGTAAATTTGTGGAATTTGGCACATTATCTGTTCACTGGTCAAAATCCCATTAAATGGGTATGGATGTAGACATCTTTTAAGAATGGAAATTATTGATGTGTGAGAATATTGGGGTTCAATGATAATATGCCTAGAGTAACTACTGAAGAGAGTGGTGATTTGGTAGCTATCTTCAGCACCTGTTTCAAAAAGTAATTGATTCCGAAACACATTCATTGGTATTTTAACTGTCAATATGAGATTGTGCAAGCTGATGGAGCTCATTGAATTAATTTGTGTGTAGTGTTTCTCGCTCGCCATGTTGGAAGTTATGCTTAGCTCTGTATTGTTCCAGAGTGATGCGCGTCTTCTTTCTATTAAATATATATGTTAAGTGGAGATTGAGAAAACTCACATCTCTTTGAAAAAGGGAAAACTACCTACCGGCATTCCGAAGATTGCCACATATTTGGCGCAGAGACAATGCTCAAGCAGCCGATATTTCTATGCACTTTTTTGCCAATGTAAGGCATACTTGTGCTCAAGTAGAAATCTGTCTTTTTGCCGAATTTATCAGGCAAAGTCTGATCAAAGTCTTACTCTGCCGAAAGGAGGCAGTTGCTTAATAAAATAGCTATTTGCTTTGAGTCTATTAGACAGACTTAATTTTCTTTATTCAGTTCTCTTAATTTCTACAATATTTTATTTACTTATTTTATCCCTACTCTAAATACAATGTAAATTTTAATTCTAAATACATAATAAAAATGCTTACTTTAAAGTTTGAATCAACCAATCCAAATAAAAGCAATTAGGTTCCCACATTCTTCTATCCATTTCATAATACTCATATGTCAAGCCATTTTATCAATATGGGCCATGAGTAATTGATTTAGAATCAGTACACAGCGCAGGGCAATAACCAGGCGGCGATATTAGTAGGTCAGTAAACACTCGACCGCGTCTGGCTATTTGTAAACAAAGAGCTTTTCATTCATCTATTGTAATTGGATACTCAATTAGAGTTGAATGAGCTTACATGCGTACATGCCTAGATGGCGTGCTAAATGGATCGTACATGGGTTGAGGTACGAGATGAATGTTGACATGTGCCTGTGCTGAAGTGGTTATTATGTGTGTATATACTACACCCTAACCCTTTGAGATGAGAATTTGTAAATCAAATTCGAGGCTAATTGGGGATCGTCTTGGTTGTTCGTTTGTATAAAAGCAGTAATTAACAAATGATGATTAAAGTAAGTTTATATTATTTTGATATGTACAAAAATTTGCTATATGCAATTTGAATAAAATAATTTTATGTTATAAATAGTTCTCTTATTTTGAATTTTTGTATAACTTAAGCCTATAGTTATGAATCCATTTATTACAATTATTTATTTCTATTAGCGTATTTACGCTGTTTGTGTCCAACACTTTATAAGGACCTTTATATGGCTTTTGGCCTTTTTTCTTATTTCCAACTTTAATTAGTACTAAGTCATTGACTTTTACATTTAATGGATTTACGTATGCTTCTTCTGTATTTTCTAGATTGTCACTTGGTAAGTACGAAAGTTTTCCAAAAACTAGTTCATATGGTGTGTAGTTGGTATCCACGTGAGGGGTCGTATTATACGAGAATGTGTAAAATGGTATCCATTCGTCCCAGTTATTGTCGTCAACGAAAGCTAAGAGGTATTCGTTGAGGACACGGTGGTTTCGTTCTACTACACCTAACGTCTCGTGGTGATATGGAGTTGAAAATATCTGTTTTATTTTTAAAATTTCGCAAATGTCCTTCATGAGTTTATTCGTAAACTCTGTTCCTAAATCGGTTTTTAAAATTTTAAATTGACCATATTGTAGTATGAAGTTATTTACAAGTGCCTTGGCTACGGTTTTGGCTTCCTTATTTTCTAAGGGTATTGCGATAATATACTTAGTTAATTCGCACTGTCTAGTTAATATGTATCGATAGTTATTTGAAAATCTTAGAGGACCGAAAATGTCCGCGGTTATGTAATAGCGCACGCAGCCAAAAATAATAATTTTTGGAATCTTTGGGTGGATCCAGAAGCGGCAACCTTGCACACCGAAAAAACCAGCTTGCCGCGCTCAAGCGGGAGTCCGGTTTGGGCAGCTACCCGACCGGTTTTTGCGAAGAACGGGGATTCGTTTCTTTGAGCTCGAGCGGACTGGACGAGGTTAGCCAGCAACAGGCCGCGGCTGTAGCGGTGATAAATCCATTTTTCTCCGGGCCCGACGAAATGAGATCAACGGAACGAAAAGTTGGTACTTGAAGTGACGAAGTGATATTGAACAATCCTAATTTTAATAAGCGGTTCAGTCAAAAACGGAAATAAAAGGCTTTTTAATCTACCCAGCTTACAATTAACGGTTTGTTGGTTGCGAAGATAGACCGGTGCAGTGATGAAAACGCGAAACACGAACGACGTACCTACGGGACTCATCAGTGCTTTAAACGGCTAAAAAAGTGTTTTCGAAAGAAAAGAATGTGCATCGTTAGCGACGCTCGCCGAAGGAAGATGTATATTAAAAACGGTTGAAATATCTCCATAGCTTTCATAGATTAGGAAAAGATCTAGCAGTAAGAGACTGATAAGTTTTGATTATTCAAATTAGAGCATCTGCAAGTTTTTTTTTTTAAAAAATCCGAACATCTTCGAAGTGATCGTGAAGTGAAGGAAAGTTTTTGCCAGCTTTAACCGTGGATTCCATAATACTGATTATCGAACGATCGGTCGTATTTATGGTGAACAATGAAATATGCCCGAAATAAACCTGAAATGGTGAGAACTCGCAAATCGCACATGTCTCCGGTAGTAGTTTCGGTATTGAATTTTGTTAAACAAAGGGATTAGCAAACGATGGCCGAAGAGAAGTCTTTCTGAGGGCGATCCAAGATGGCCACAACTGATTTTTGTTATACCTGATTGAGTATAACTAATTTTTGGCCACTTGAACATTATGCTGGTTACTGCATCAATACATAAATCAATTGGCCCATTCCTCCATATTTTTGATTTCATCGTTCACAACACTAGCGCGGTTGGTTTTAATCGCAATCGTTAATTGAATATCCTGTAGCAAGAGGTTTACCCAAGAAAACGAATAAAGGATGGTCTTGGTTAGCAACGACATTTTTTGATTAGAACTAACTAACCCGCCTCAGTGTGTTTACGCCCGAACGTGCTCACAGTTCACAGTTCATGCTAGTGCTCACAGTTCATGCTAGTGGTGATCATATTCGTTGCGACCTCGCTGTGTGTGCTCAGGTGTCTGTGCGGAAGGACTTAAAGTATCTCTCTAGTACCATTTCATATTTGAAAATGTTTATGTTGCATGGACACAGATGCCAAATGAAGGGAGTGTAATCGTTTTTTTTTTTTTGAAAGATTATTTACATGGAAATGCTAAGTAAGTCAAAGCATAAATTATTATATAGCACTTACATACTGTAGAGGAACAAAATAAACTGACTGTAATCATTTTTTTAGAATTTAAGGCTCAACATTATGTAGGAATAATTCTAGTTCCTAAGTGAATCACAAAATTATGAGTCTAAAAGTGGTAATATAAAAAAAAAATTAAGAAAATACAACAGATTGGCATATGTAGCTATAGACACGTTGAAAGCAAAAATAAAACATTTAAAACATAGAAATATTTAAAAAAATCTAAACCATCATTAAAGTAAAGTTTTAACTCTTATATACCTTAAAGTAGTTTACAATAGTTACAAATCAAATTTTCTAGCGGTTCACCTCTTTAATTATATTTGTTTGTAATTTGTACATATTCGAAGTAGAATGAATAAATTTATCATGAATTGAATAATCCAGAGTTTCCTTGAGGGCTCTCCCTCTTCAATGACCTCCACTTCGCACAGCTAACGGAATAGACCGGCCAAGGTGAGTAGTGGTGGGTCTAGTGCGCACAACACATGCGGACACGCAAGCGCTAGGCCACGGTAGGGCGGGCCCAGGCAGCGACATCTGCGCCTGGCGAGTTCCGCTGAAGCTCGTCTTCCAAGTCGAGAGTGGCACGGCCACCCGAGAGATTGTTTTGGTACGCGGTAGTCTTTCGTTTTCTTTTCTTTCTTGCCTGTTTTTGTTTTGAGTAGCTTCAGAATTCCACCAATAGACCAATGTAACGTAAAGATTTTTTTTTCTCTCGGGCAGCCCTTGTACGCGGTCTTATCTCGGTATGCGCGCGAGAATTCTTTGTGTAAAGTAACGTAGGAGGTATAGCCTCACAAGATGAATAGTTTGCTTTGTTGAAGGAATTTTTTTTGTCGGTATGTAAGCGGGCAATTTGATGGCTGAATCTCTGGAAATGAGATTCAAGACTGATGCTAGAGAACGCACCCACGACGATACGCGCCGAGCTGAGCTGGCCTGCCAGCAGCCATCACTCCTCTAGCTAGGTAGAGGCCGAACCCAAATTCATCTGAACGACACATGGGTTCGTTGTCTCGTCCCGGGGACTTAACGTCCATTGCGGCCAACAAGACGAAAGTCCTGTTGGCTTGAAATTTCGAAGCGACAATGTTCGCTCGTACTCGTTTCATTACAATGGCATCCAACGTGGGGCCCCCAAACAGCTTATCGCCAGTCAAATGTTGATTGGAAATTGATCTTACCGATCCAGGGTTTTCCAATGGGGTAACTCACGAAACGGAGATGTTGGACTTAGTGAGCAATAGCCCACCTGAGTAATGTTTTTTGTGAAGTGCAGGTCGTCCAACTCTCCTTCCAATTTTTTTTATTTATTCGCGAAACGGAATCCCAACGCGCGTACTCGTACGCGCAAGGAGGCTCCTCTCTTTCGCTTGAGAACTACCAATTTGGTGGGTAAAACCTACCTTGATTGGTCTCGTGAAAGATTCGATCTGTACCTTGCCTTTGTGTATTGGGAGTTCTCTATAATTTTTAATGCGGTACAGGTGGAGTGAGTCGCGGATCCGGGATGACGGGGGTCGCAGGAATTACGAAGCACTGAGTGCTAAATCGCGCGTGCGTTCGTCCGCTCTTCTGACAGCTCGGAGTTGTCTGCTCACTCGCCTCGGTAAATCTTTGATATTTTTTTTCGGGAACAATTTTTCTCTCTCTTTTTTTTTGTAATAAAGTAAATGTGCACTCTCGCTGGAAGTTGAACTTTGGTGGAAGCTATTTATCTTGGCCGAGGTCCTTGCATCGTTCATTGATTGGAGAGGAAGCCTCAAGGAAACTCAACTGTTAGTTCTTTTTATATATTCTTGGCACTCATTTTTTTGGCAATTTAACTATTATTTAATTTATGTTTATTTCTGACAAGTAATAAGAGGGAACGACCAATAAAATATGACATCTAGGCACAGCCCAGTCACAACAAGTCGCTTTACTGACGCCGTCTGTACAATATGTACCTGTGAGTACGTGGGTGACGAGCCAATGGTGCAGACTTCCTGCTCACACGTGTTTCACGCGCTATGCATGGAACAATGGCTCCGCAAAAACCCAAGCTGTCCATTGTGTCGGGAGACATGCAATCTCCGAGATCTACGACCTTATCAAACAAGAGACCGAATAGAAGGTACATACCTTCCAACCGACGGTGAAGCTCCAACCCCTGTCTTGACACGAGGGGCAAGACCTAAGCTAGGTCGTTACAATACGAGATCGCAAGCTACTCAGCAGCAGGACCTTAATTCGGAGGAAATACACGGTGCTGTTGGTGGTGATAAGTCCTCCAAAAAGGCAACGAATGAGGAGCAGGCAGAACTCCCCGCCGGGAGATCCACCCAATCTGAAGTCGAAACAACCTCGGCTATAACGATACAGCACCTGCAGCAGTGGCTGCCACAACTGGTGAGAGATGGGGTAAGGCAAGAAATTGCAAGCCTGGCTCATGCACCCACCCCAACTGGCCCAGTTCGTATAAACGAAACGTCACCTGAATCTCCTTTTGGACGCTCCCGTCAAATACATGGCAATTCCGTGGGCTGGCGATCTCAACCTGCTCCACTCTCTGCAGAGCGGGCCCTTACTATCATACAAGGGTGGAATATCAAATTCTGTGGACGGTTAGGCTCCCTTCCTGTCGACAAATTTTTATTCCAGGTTCGTACTCTCACACGTAATACACTCCGCGGAAACATGGAATTTGTATGCCAGTTTTTGCACGTCCTTTTGGTGGAATAAGCAGCGGACTGGTACTGGAGGTATCTGCGAGGGTCGGAATATCTTGACTGGCACGCGTTCTGCCAAGCGTTGCGAGACAGATTTGGTGATGGATTCTCCGAGCTGGAGATACGAGAGCTGATTCGCAGCCGAAAGCAAGGCATACACGAATCGTTCGACTCATTCTGCGACGGTGTTCTTCGGCTCAACGATCGCCTCCCAACACCCATCGGTGACAATGAGCTAGTGGAGTTACTAAAGCTCAATTTACGCTTGGACCTCCGTAACAGTTTGCTGCACCTCCCAATCCCTTCTGTGCAGATGCTGCGCACTTATGCCAGGCGACAAGAGAATATTGACGCACAGCGCGGCGTTTTTAAGCCACACGCGCGACCTTCATCTAGCCAACGCCTCGTAGAAGAGTTGTGCCCTCGGGAAGCGGAACAGACGAGAGCGGTAGTACGACCAGAGGAGTCCTCTTGGATGCCGGAAGATCTCCCCTCGTCTGTAGATACCAGCGGCTGCAGCATAGTAGCTGCATTGGAAAAGACCGCTGTGTGCTGAAACTTTCGGAAGCCAGGACATCGTTTTGAAGTGTGCCTAGCGGAGCGCTCAGTTTTCTGCTATGGTTGTGGCAAGCCCGACACCTACAAGCCCAGCTGTCCAGCATGCAGCGATCCAAAAAACTGGTCGGGATCGAGACCTCACCAACAGCAGAGGCCTCCTGGACCGCGACACCATCCCAAAGCTTAGGCGATTCAGAAAAAAAAGACCAAATAACCGAGGATACCACGACCGCAAGTGATCTCTCCCTAACAAATAGCACTACTAAAAATCCTATCCGCATTTTAAAGCGTGGTAGTCTTCACACCCCGTGTCTCTCTCCCTCTGAGGATTCAATTTATGTACAGGCCAGCAGTCACGCATTTCAAAAACCTTACCATGTGCGCATGAAGGAATATCGGCGAGCAAGAGAGCGTATTTTTGGTGTGGAGGAGTTTCTCCCAAAATATCCGAAGAGGTCAACATTACGACTGAGGAAATTCTGGAAGAGGGTCCTGCGCAACAATAACATATACGTCTCAACAACCATTGTGGACCAACCCACTGACGATTTAAGACCATACGCCAATGTCACTCTGTTCGAAAACGAACAGGTGCGTGGGTTAATCGATACTGGGGCTAGTGTAAGCTGTCTGGCAGCAAATTTTGCAAGAAAAGTCCTAGCCAACCCCCTACACCACGTTGAAAAATTAAACGTGAGCCTAAAGACTGCGGACGGCACCAAACATGCAGCTGTTGGCAAAATCACGGGTTCCGTTACCTTCCGTGGCACAACGCACACTATGTCCTTCCTGATCATACCAACTCTGAGTCAGAATGTATATCTCGGTGTGGACTTCGTCCGCCTATTCTGTCTCGCCAAAGACATCTTTCGTGAGGAGCACGTTCTTCGCGATAATGGTGCAGTGTGTACCCTAGAACCAGCCAGTCCACGCCACAAGTTAACTTCTGCACAGCAACGCATGCTCGATTCGGTCATTGCCAGCTTTCCATCTTTTTCTCGAGAAGGACTGGGTCGAACTACATTGATTTCGCACGTTATTGACCCAGTCGGCCCATCAAACAACGCCACTTTTCGGTTTCCCCCGCGGTGGAAAAACTTCTCTTTGCAAAAACTGATAGGATGCTGACAATGGGCGTCATCGAAGAGTCATCCGGGAGTTGGTCGTCTCCAGTAACCTTAGTAGTGAGGCCTTGGAAGGTAAGAATGTGTCTGGATGCACGAAAAGTGAACCAGGTCACGGTAAAGGATGCTTATCCATTGCCACTCATCGATGGGATACTAAGTCGACTTCCAAGAGCTTAGTTTATAACTAGCCTCGATTTAAAAGACGCCTTTTGGCAGATCCCATTGGAAGAAGGGTCTAAGGAAAAGACAGCCTTTACCATACCGGGTCGCCCGTTGTACCAATTCGTCACCATGCCGTTTGGGTTGTGTAACGCACCCCAAACGATGCAACGGTTGATGGATAAGGTCGTCCCAGCACACTTACGCCACCAGGTCTTCGTCTACCTAGATGATCTCCAGTTGATCACTGAGACTCTAGACGAGCACTTTCAGCTGCTCCAAGAGATTGCTTTGTGCCTACGTAAGGCCGGACTGACCATCAATATAGAGAAGAGCAAGTTCCTCATGAAAGAGGTGAGATACTTGGGCCATATCATCGGCAATGGTACAATCCGAACGGATCCAAGCCAGGTGCAAACCATACAGGAATCTCCGCGCCCCACCTCAGTAAAACAGTTGCGACGTTTCCTCGGAATGTGTGGCTGGTACCGACGCTTCGTGCCAAATTTTGCAGCTCTATCCACAGCCCTCACGGACCTCCTATCGCGTAAGCGACAGTTTCTGTGGGACGATGTCAGCCTCAGGGCTTTCCAAGATTTGAAAAATGCTCTATGCACCGCACCGGTTCTGCACAGTCCCGATTTCAAACGCCCCTTCGCCATACACTGTGACGCAAGTCAACATGGTGTCGGCGCGGTACTGACGCAGAAGACCGACGATGGTGTGGAAGTCCCTGTTGCTTACATGTCTCATACGCTCAACCCTGCGCAGCGAAACTACACCGTTTCTGAACAGGAGTGTCTTGCCGCCGTGTCAGCTATTAGGAAATTCCAAGCCTATGTAGAAGGTCATGAATTCGAGGTCATCACGGATCATGCCTCGCTACAATGGCTAATGACACTCTCGGAATTACATGGCAGGTTGCCAAGATGGGCTTTGAAACTCCAAGGCTTCAAATTTAAAATTACGCATAGGAAGGGAAGCCAAAACGTAGTGCCGGATTCGCTGTCAAGTGTTTTCTCGCCAGAAGGTCTTGAATTAGAGGAGATCTCAACCAACACCATCGAGATCGATCTTTCCTCCCCACATTTCATGAGCGAAAAGTATGTAGAGCTTGCAAGACAAATATCGCAAGAGCGAGCGCAACTGCCGGATTTACGAGTTCTTGAGGGACTTATATACAAGCGTTGCCAGCATGCCACTGGTGACATTGCAATAGACAGAGATGCATGGAAGCTATGGGTTCCGGACGAACTGACGACCTCCTTGATACAGCAAGCCCATAATCATCCGCTAAGTGCACATGGAGGCATCGGAAAGACCGTCAAGCGGCTTAAAGAGCTCTTCTATTGGCCAGCCATGACCAAACAGGTCGCTGCATATGTCAGTTCGTGCGAAACCTGCAAAGAGACCAAGGCGCCCAACCAAACCCTTCGAGCACCCATGCGTCCTACCGGTGTTCCAGAACGTGTCTTCCAACGCTTGTATATTGATCTCCTCGGCCCGTACCCTCGATCGTCTACTGGTCACACCTTTATTCTGGTTGTCCTGGACCCCCTATCCAAGTTCACCTTCCTTAAACCCCTCAAAGCCGCGTCGGCAAAACTTATCACCCACTATCTGGAAGAAGATTTATTTCACTCGATCGAAGTCCTCGAAATCATCACTTCTGACAATGCCCCTCAATTCCGGAGCAATCTCTTCAACCAGCTCCTGGAAGAGTACGGCGTACGCCACCATTATACGGCTATTTATTCCCCCCAGGCAAATGCCTCGGAACGTGTAAATCGTTCGGTGTTGGCCGCGATACGAGCATATGTGCACCCGAATCAGCGTGATTGGGATCGGAAGCTGTCGGCCATCAACTGTGCACTGCGGACAGCTTATCATGTCTCCCTTGGTTCCGCCCCATACTTCGTCGTGTTCGGGCAAAACATGATCGGCCATGGGAGCACCTACGCTCTACTAAGAATCATACATCCATTGAAAGAGCCCGAAACCGAATTGCTACATCACGAACGTATGGAGCTGATCCGCAATCAGGTGGCAGAGAGATTAGCTAAAGCTGCGCAGGCACAGGTGAGGGTCCACAACTTGCGGTCTAGAAAACCGAAGTTCCAGGTCGGGGACACCGTATATGTTCGAAATTTTGGACAAAGTAAGGCGGTGGACCATTACAACGCCAAACTGGACAAGAAATTCTGTAAGGCTACCATCACCAAGCAACACGGCAACGCATGCTTTCAAGTAACGGGCCCGGACAACAAGGTCTGGGGAATATATCACGCCAAAGACATTCGACCCTAAACCAGAGTCTTCAGGCACGTCTGCTTCGGAGGTCGGAGCACTCATGCCTGTGTTGTAATAGCGCACGCAGCCAAAAATAATAATTTTTGGAATCTTTGGGTGGATCCAGAAGCGGCAACCCTGCACACCGAAAAAACCAGCTTGCCGCGCTCAAGCGGGAGTCCGGTTTGGGCAGCTACCCGACCGGTTTTTTGCGAAGAACCGCTAGCGAACGGACGAGTAGGATTGCTGCCAGGGAGACGGGGATTCGTTTCTTTGAGCTCGAGCGGACTGGACGAGGTTAGCCAGCGACAGGCCGCGGCTGTAGCGGTGATAAATCCATTTTTCTCCGGGCCCGACGAAATGAGATCAACGGAACGAAAAGTTGGTACTTGAAGTGACGAAGTGATATTGAACAATCCTAATTTTAATAAGCGGTTCAGTCAAAAACGGAAATAAAAGGCTTTTTAATCTACCCAGCTTACAATTAACGGTTTGTTGGTTGCGAAGATAGACCGGTGCAGTGATGAAAACGCGAAACACGAACGACGTACCTACGGGACTCATCAGTGCTTTGAACGGCTAAAAAAGTGTTTTCGAAAGAAAAGAATGTGCATCGTTAGCAACGCTCGTCGAAGGAAGATGTATATTAAAAACGGTTGAAATATCTCCATAGCTTTCATAGATTAGGAAAAGATCTAGCAGTAAGAGACTGATAAGTTTTGATTATTCAAATTAGAGCATCTGCAAGTTTTTTTTCTTTTTAAAATCCGAACATCTTCGAAGTGATCGTGAAGTGAAGGAAAGTTTTTGCCAGCTTTAACCGTGGATTCAATAATACTGATTATCGAACGATCGGTCGTATTTATGGTGAACAATGAAATATGCCCGAAATAAACCTGAAATGGTGAGAACTCGCAAATCGCACATGTCTCCGGTAGTAGTTTCGGTGTTGAATTTTGTTAAACAAAGGGATTAGCAAACGATGGCCGAAGAGAAGTCTTTCTGAGGGCGATCCAAGATGGCCACAACTGATTTTTGTTATACCTGATTGAGTATAACTAATTTTTGGCCACTTGAACATTATGCTGGTTACTGCATCAATACATAAATCAATTGGCCCATTCCTCCATATTTTTGATTTCATCGTTCACAACACTAGCGCGGTTGGTTTTAATCGCAATCGGTAATTGAATATCCTGTAGCAAGAGGTTTACCCAAGAAAACGAATAAAGGATGGTCTTGGTTAGCAACGACATTTTTTGATTAGAACTAACTAACCCGCCTCAGTGTGTTTACGCCCGAACGTGCTCACAGTTCACAGTTCATGCTAGTGCTCACAGTTCATGCTAGTGGTGATCATATTCGTTGCGACCTCGCTGTGTGTGCTCAGGTGTCTGTGCGGAAGGACTTAAAGTATCTCTCTAGTACCATTTCATATTTGAAAATGTTTATGTTGCATGGACACAGATGCCAAATGAAGGGAGTGTAATCGTTTTTTTTTTTTTGAAAGATTATTTACATGGAAATGCTAAGTAAGTCAAAGCATAAATTATTATATAGCACTTACATACTGTAGAGGAACAAAATAAACTGACTGTAATCATTTTTTTAGAATTTAAGGCTCAACATTATGTAGGAATAATTCTAGTTCCTAAGTGAATCACAAAATTATGAGTCTAAAAGTGGTAATATAAAAAAAAAATTAAGAAAATACAACAGATTGGCATATGTAGCTATAGACACGTTGAAAGCAAAAATAAAACATTTAAAACATAGAAATATTTAAAAAAAAATCTAAACCATCATTAAAGTGAAGTTTTAACTCTTATATACCTTAAAGTAGTTTACAATAATTACAAATCAAATTTTCTAGCGGTTCACCTCTTTAATTATATTTGTTTGTAATTTGTACATATTCGAAGTAGAATGAATAAATTTATCATGAATTGAATAATCCAGAGTTTCCTTGAGGGCTCTCCCTCTTCAATGACCTCCATTTCGCACAGCTAACGGAATAGACCGGCCAAGGTGAGTAGTGGTGGGCCTAGTGCGCACAACACATGCGGACACGCAAGCGCTAGGCCATGGTAGGGCGGGCCCAGGTAGCGACATCTGCGCCTGGAAAGTACCGCTGAAGCTCGTCTTCCAAGTCGAGAGTGGCACGGCCACCCGAGAGATTGTTTTGGTACGCGGTAGTCTTTCGTTTTCTTTTCTTTCTTGCCTGTTTTTGTTTTGAGTAGCTTCAGAATTCCACCAATAGACCAATGTAACGTAAAGATTTTTTTTCTCTCGGGCAGCCCTTGTACGCGGTCTTATCTCGGTATGCGCGCGAGAATTCTTTGTGTAAAGTAACGTAGGAGGTATAGCCTCACAAGATGAATAGTTTGCTTTGTTGAAGGAATTTTTTTTGTCGGTATGTAAGCGGGCAATTTGATGGCTGAATCTCTGGAAATGAGATTCAAGACTGATGCTAGAGAACGCACCCACGACGATACGCGCCGAGCTGAGCTGGCCTGCCAGCAGCCATCACTCCTCTAGCTAGGTAGAGGCCGAACCCAAATTCATCTGAACGACACATGGGTTCGTTGTCTCGTCCCGGGGACTTAACGTCCATTGCGGCCAACAAGACGAAAGTCCTGTTGGCTTGAAATTTCGAAGCGACAATGTTCGCTCGTACTCGTTTCATTACAGTTATTATCTCAAAACTAGTAGATGGTGTATCGGTTTTAATCAGTCTTTCCTTCGTGTATTTTATTAAATTTGCATTTATCACATTGATTTATATAACGCTTTATCATTTTGCTCATGTCCCTCCAACAGTATCTTTGTCTCAATTTCAAATATGTTTTTTGGATTCCTGTATGTTTTCCGTGTGGCGATTCGTGGAATTCTTCAATAAGTTTTCGTTGTGTAGCGATATCATTAATTCGTTTAGGGGGTCTTTATATCATTGTTTTTAATTGGATATCCATATCTCGTTGCAACGTATTAAATATCTTTTTAAATTTCTCTTTGGGTACGTACCTAAATATCATATCTTCCATAGATAGAGCTAGCTCGTTTATATTATTCTTCTGCGAGTAATTCAGTAACTTGTTCAATACAGAAACTATTTTCGTGTTTGAGTTATCATTACAATTATCGCGAATTCTCACACTTAGTTTTTCGCTGGCGGTAACGGATTTCTCGTGAGCTTTATCGCTAAAGTGGATCATTAAATAATCTTTTTCCTTCGAGATTATATTCTTCTTTTTATTTTCATTGTTGTTGCGCAACATATTAAATTTTAGTTTTAATGCCCCTGTAGCATCAGATAGTGAGGTACAATCGAACGCATAGAGGTGATCAATCTCCCGTTTTCGTTTGTCACTTTCGTTATCGATTTCTATATTTGTTTGTTTCTTTTGTTTAGTCGCCTTGCTTCTTGTTATCGCCATAAGTTTCTTACTGATACTTTCATCATTGGTTGGGGGTATCATTGATTTCCGAATTTCAGAGTCCAATTGTATCCTTGATAGTGCGTCTGCGTTAGTGTTGATATTACCCTTTTTGTATATAATTTCAAAATCATAGTCCGATAAATCTAAACGTATTCGTGTCAATTTAGATGATGGGTTCTTATGAGTAAACAATGATACTAAAGGCCTATGGTCTGATACCACTGTAAACTTTCGTCCATACAAATATGGTCTGAAAAAGTTTATTCCCCAGTGTATCGCCAAAAGTTCTTTTTCAATGATTGGTTTGTTTAACTCATGTTTGTTCAATGATTTACTCGCATATGAGATGGGTAAATCAGAACCGATCTCTCCTTGTGACAGAATTGCACCTAATGCAAAATTCGATGCGTCAGTAGTAAGAATAAATGGTTTGTCAAAATCTGGATACTGTAGTATTGGTGGTGACATCAATTTTGGTTTTAGTAGATCGTATGCTTTTTGCTGTTCTTCTTCCCAATTAAACGGTGATTTTTTCTTCAATAATGAGTTCAAACTCTTTGCCGTTTCTGCAAAATTTGGGATGAAGCGACAGTAAAAGTTACAAAAAGCTACGAATCTCCTGACGTCATCCGCGTTTTTAGGGATTGGATAATTCTTTATGACCTCGTGTTTGGCAGGATCTGTTCGTATCCCGTCTGCTGTAATGAGGTGTCCTAAGTAGACTCCTTCTGATTTTAAAAATTTACATTTACTTGCATTCAATTTGAGGTTGTATTTGCGTAGTCTTTGTAACACTTTAGATTAATTCTCATTATGGTGTTTGATGCTGCATCCAAAGACCATAATGTCATCGACATATAAAAAGGCTGAATGACTTAAACCTGTCAGTGCGATGGTGAGCATTCTTTGGAAGCTGTTTGAGGAAATTTTTAATCCAAAAGGTAGTCTCTTGAATTGGTAGTGCCCGTTGCCAGTAGAAAAAGCTGTTAAAGGTCTAGAGTCTTTTTCTAGTTCAATCTGGTGAAAAGAACTCGTCATATCTAAGGTGGAGAAGTATTTTGCTCTACCGAGTTTGTCGAGCACATCTTCCAACCTTGTCAATGGAAATTTGTCGTTTACTATCTTGTCGTTCAACTTTCTAAAGTCAACAACAAGTCTCCATTTCTTTGTATCGTCAGAGCTTTTTTTGGTACAACTAATAATGGTGAGTTGTATGGGCTAGTGGAAGGTTCTACTATGTCATTGTCTTCCAATTCTTGGACTTGTTTTTATATTTCCTCGTTTTGTGTCTGTGGTAGTGATGGGCACTATCGAATAACTATCGGAAAGTTATTCGATAGTTTTTACTATCGAATAAAACTATCGAATAACTTTTTTCAGTGAATGAAAAAGACTATCGAATAAAACTATCGAATAACTTTTTCCGAATGAATGAAAAAGACTATCGAATAAAACTATCGAATAACTTTTTCCGAATGAATGAAAAAGACTATCGAATAAAACTATCGAATAACTTTTTCCGAATGAATGAAAAAGACTATCGAATAACTTTTTCCGAATGAATGAAAAAGACTATCGAATGAAACTATCGAATAACTTTTTCTGGAGAACGAAAAAGACTATCGGCAGAAACTATTGAATAAATGTTGGCAATGAATGAAAATGACGATCGCTTGAGACTATCGAATAACTTTTCCGAATGAATGAAAATCGCTATCGATAGTTTGGGTTTTATGGAAATGTGGCAAAGCGAACACCACATTGTGAGTGGGCGATGGACATCGCGTCACGTCACAGGGATTGATTGGTGCTTATATGTATGTAGTATACTTGAAGTGTGTTTCAAATGTCCAAGCTGCATCTTTCGGATCGAGGCGAGGCGATCAGAAAATTTTGTTGGATTGACTTGAAATTTAAACATGTGATAATTCCGGCTCGAAGAATATTTTTTTCTTCTTGTGTGTAATGGTAGCGATCGTTTTGGTTGCTCGCATTTGCAATTTGCACACAACTAAATCGATCCGTAATTATTAACTGGGATGTTGAATGTATGGACCTTAGACGTCACACCTCGCGGTTGTCTTCATTCATTAACATCGAAAATAGTGTCTACCGTTGTTCTGAATAAAAACTATCGATAGGCGACAGTTATTCGATAGTTTTTTCAACTATCGATAGTAAAAACTATCGATAGTGCCCATCACTAGTCTGTGGTAATCGATAATTTTTGATGTAAACTGGTATCTCATCAGTAGTATTGAGCTTTTGCTTGTAGAAATTGTTTTTCGTGAGATTTTCACCTTCAAGATAGAAAACATCTTGATATTGTTTTACTATTTCTAATAAGCTCTTGTTTGCATGTTCATCTAAACTATTTGTTGTAATGACATCTAACAACTTGTTCAAACGTTTCTTGTCGAAAATTTGCTGTGCTTTTAAAATTTCGTAGTTCTTGAGAGGCTCTATATCTAATTCAAAGTGTTTGAGTGTTACATTGTGCTCATTAGTATTTAATATTTTAACGTGACATACGCCTTTCGCCGGTATAATGCAATTTCCTAAAAATACTCCATTTTGTATCTCTTTGTTGAAAATGACGCAGATTTCGGATCTATAGATCTCTAATGGGATCATGGCTTATGTTCTCGCTGGAACATTTATTTGTGCCATATTGATTTTTCTAGTATACATCGGTAATGTATTATCTTTGTCAAGGGTTCAAAAAGTAATTGTATAGGACTCGAAATCAATTTTGCACATATATTTGCTGAGTATATCTCTACCTAATATACCATCAGTTTCTATTGGAACGTCCTCATCTACTATGTGGAAAGAATCTGCTATCATCTTGTCGTCGATGATGAATTGTATTTGTGTCGTTCCCAGCAACATTGTTGTCTCGTTTGTAATGCCCGTGAGTTTGCATTTCTTTTCGGGCTTTAAATCGATATTAGTGCGAATGAAGCTATTATTTTTAATTATAGAAATGTCTGCACCTGTATCTATCAAAAGCTTCAGGTATCTATTTTCATTTTTATTGAATATTTTTATAAAGTTAGTGCTAATATCCGTGATTTTGTATATTTTGTTACTTATATTAGATTTAGTGTTTACAATATTTTTGGCCAAGTTATCTATTCTTCGTCCAGGAGGTTGCCGATCCCCTCTCGGGCGGTTGTCAAGTTTCCCTGATTCTGTATAGTAGGAATTCTTCTAGTATTGTTAGGGTTATTTCTATTATTTGAATAATTTCTATTATTGGAATAGTTTCTATTATTAGAGTAATTTATATTATTAGAGTAATTTCTGTTATTCGAATTATCTCTGGTTTGGAAATTTCTTTCGCGATTGACATTTCTGTTATTCATCGCGTTATGGTTAGAATTTGTATTATTAAATTGTGGTCGCCTCTGAAAATTTTGATTATTAGGACGGACGTTATTATGTTTTCCATATCTATTGCGGAAATTTCTTCTATCCCTGTTCACGTAAAAATACTGTTTTGTTGGGCTTTATTTCCTTCTACTTCTGTAGCTAGAGAAATAGCTTCGCTCAATTTTGCAGGTCTCGCTGCAAATACTGTTTCCCTTATTTGGTCGTTTAGACCGTTCTTGAAGACTGTTAAGGCATACATGTCGTTTACGCTATGTATTGCCTGTTTTGCAACTTGTTGCGGGTTTGGACCTAGTTCTTGTATTTGTAAATGATTTCAGGTTCATTGACTAGGTTCAGTATTTTATCTTTGTAAATTGAAATTGGAAGTCGTTTTTGTGACAACGTCGAAAGTTGTGTATGAATTTGAGGGATTGTTTTTGGATTTTTGTACTTCCGTCTTAGTTCAGTCTCAAAAGTATCTAGATCTGTAATAACTTACGTGTTTAGTGAAGTTCTAACGTTTGGACTAAGTTTAACATGTATAACAAAATTTAGTAGTTCCGTTTTTCCTTCCGTCGTAAGTTTCTTGCCAATGAGTTGTATAATGATTAAAAACGTCTCGAGCTCTGAAAATTTACCGTCAAAGTTAGGTATTGTTTTAATGTCCGTTTCAATGTTAAAATCTGCCATTTCGGTGTATGTAATTTCTTCTGTTGTCTCTACTTGAATGTTTTCGGCGTTCAACCGTGTTACTAAATTAGAAATTATTGACTTGCTTGTGGATGAAAGTGCCGTTTTTAACTCTATAGCTTCACCTGCTTTTAGTGTTCTAAAAAGATTGAGATATTTGGCTTCTATTTCAATTACCTTTTCTAATTTTTCTTTAAGAGTTTTGACCGTGTAAATCTTGGTTTTTCTTAAATTTGAAAGTGTGCTCTGCAAGTCAATAAGTAACTCTTGTAGTCTGTTTATAGACATTTGGAAAATTTATTAAACATTGTTTCTTCCTAAAACAATATTTCTGTCTACGACTTTTCGATCATACTTCTTTTGTTTATTATTATATATATATAAAAATATCAAGATTATAGAAAATACGACCGTGGTACTTATGGTTTGTTTATATTCAACTAAAATGTTAGAATTAGTACTACAATTATTTCCCATTTTGCTTATAATTTATCTCTACTATTTAAATTTTTTTATATATATTTAATCATTTACGTTTAAAACTATTTAATTTATTTGGAAAATTAATTTTTTGTTCTCCTGCCGATATATGTATTAGGCGATGTAATATTGCTTTTTAGCGTCGTTCATTAAATGCTTTTTCTCCTCGTCGTCTTCGCTTTAATTTTACAATTTTTGGGATTGCTGCTTTTTTATAAACTGCTCAATGTGTCTAGGATGGGGTCCGGATAGCGGTGTTAGCTCATATTTAGGTGCCTGGGCTACCGGTATAGGCACGTATTTTTCTCGTGTGGGTTTTGCTGATTCGCTGGATTTTGCTCGTATTAGGCATCTCTCGAATGCACGATGGAATTCTCCGTCTGAGGTAATCTCGCGTATTTCACCTTCTTTTTCATCTTCTAGTAGTCCGGAACGTGCAGGATCGTGGGTCGCAGGATCGTGGGTCGCAGGTTCGTGGGTCGCAGGATTGCCATGTAGTGTTTCTCGCTCGCCATGTTGGAAGTTATGCTTAGCTCTGTATTGTTCCAGAGTGATGCGCGTCTTCTTTCTATTAAATATATATGTTAAGTGGAGATTGAGAAAACTCACATCTCTTTGAAGAAGGGAAAACTACCTACCGGCATTCCGAAGATTGCCACATATTTGGCGCAGAGACAATGCTCAAGCAGCCGATATTTCTATGCACTTTTTTGCCAATGTAAGGCATACTTGTGCTCAAGTAGAAATCTGTCTTTTTGCCGAATTTATCAGGCAAAGTCTGATCAAAGTCTTACTCTGCCGAAAGGAGGCAGTTGCTTAATAAAATAGCAATTTGCTTTGAGTCTATTAGACAGACTTATTTTCTTTATTCAGTTCTCTTAATTTCTACAATATTTTATTTACTTATTTTATCCCTACTCTAAATACAATGTAAATTTTAATTATAAATACATAATAAAAATGCTTACTTTAAAGTTTGAATCAACCAATCCAAATAAAAGCGATTAGGTTCCCACATTCTTCTATCCATTTCATAATACTCATATGTCAACCCATTTTATCAATATGGGCCATGAGTAATTGATTTAGAATCAGTATACAGCGCAGGGCAATAACCAGGCGGCGATATTAGTAGGTCAGTAAACACTCGAGCGCGTCTGGCTATTTGTAAACAAAGAGCTTTTCATTCATCTATTGTAATTGGATACTTAATTAGAGTTGAATGAGCTTACATGCGTACATGCCTAGATGGCGTGCTAAATGGATCGTACATGGGTTGAGGTACGAGATGAATGTTGACATGTGCCTGTGCTGAAGTGGTTATTATGTGTGTATATACTACATGTGTTATCTGGGAGGGTCTGGAGAGGGAGTCTCCTACTACATATGCCTTGCCGGGTTTATATTTTATTTGATAGTTATACTCCTCTGGTATGGATTTACATATTTTTTTCTTACTGTTGGTGTTTTTACTACTGAGAGCATAAGGAAGAGGTTGATGGTCAGTGAACATTTTCAATTTCCGGGACCCATACAAATAATTTTTCTGCGAGTTTTAAGCCCAGAGTAAAGCAAACATTTCCTTCTCATTTGCAGCATAGTGTTCTTCAGTTTTGTAAAGTGTTCGTGAGAGAAATGTAATTGGCTGAACTTGTCTCTTTCAACTATAAAGCTCAAAAATTCTATCTCACTTTTGAGGAACTGCCACTTATCCAGCTGAACTTTCATATTGGCAGCTTTCAGTGTTTTAAAACTATGTTGCTAGATTCACAAAGTATTCATCCTCAGTCTTTTTGAAAATGTTTATATCCTCGATATAAACAAAACACCGTTTTCTTAAATGCTCTTGGAGGATATCATCTAAGGTCTTTTGAAATAATTGAAGGTGCATTCTTTAATCCAAACGGAAGTTGACTGAACTAAAGGAAAATGCCGATAGTAATGGCGAGTATTTTTGTAAGATGTCATTTAATTTAGTTACTCCAGCTTGATTAAAATGCTCTGGCCTAACATTAATATTCACCCCTTTTATATATCTCGATTCGACCGTCGTTCGATTGATATTGAAGTTGTCGATTCGATCGAGAATTGGTATTATGTAAGTCGCTCGAGAGCTCTATTTAGTAATGCCGTAAGAAAAGAATTTTCATGTAAATATTGTGAATGGAAATGGTTGGTGAATTCGATTCGCTGTCAAAGTATGTCATAATTGTGCTTGAGATTCGAAAAATGTTTAATACTTGAAAATTTGCGAAGTGCAGTGAACGCTGGAATACGCACTAGGCCCCCAGAGTATAGTTGCATATCAAAAATTTTAATAAAAGTTGTATATTTTTGCGATATCAGAAATCTTTACTCAAAATTTTAAAAATTTATTTTTTCAGATAGAGATATTCATAAGCACATAATTATTAAAATATATATTTTTTATCAATACAGCACTTGCAATCTACCGAAAAACAATATATTTACTAGTGCTGAACAGGATTAACAGAGGTTTTAGGTGGGATTTCCCTTGTGTGTGTAGATGTGTGATGTTTCATAATGACCCCCTAGCTACTAGTTTTGAATTTTTTGCATTTGAAACACAGAGGACTTGAAACATTTTCAACAATATACTGTTTTCAAATTTATGGAGAATTGATCAAACGACGTAGTTAACTGAAAATTCTTATTTACTGCGGCCATTAGCAGAAATTAATCCAGCTACCTTGTAAACAACTAATACGAAAGGGCATGCTCTTTTAAATTTGATTATCAATTGCATTTTCAATGGAAATGAGAACCGAAAACAATACATCACCATTTTGACCTCTCTTGAGGTGTAAACAAGCTGCGCAATGTCCAACTAAGAATTTTGGCATATCGGACATTATTTTCTCAACATAATACTATTTATTCAAATTTCGACCCCATTCCGCATTTAGATAAAATTTGAATTTATTAGGATTTTTTTGTTTACGAAATGGGTTTAAAGAAATGAAAGAAATGTTAGTTTTAAATGTATGGTAAAGAATAGATTTTTGAATACATTATGTTCAAAACATAAAGTGCCGGTTCCACTGTATAAATAGAAGTTGAAGAAATTTCGAAGGAAAATGAGTCTTTGCTTTCAACTTTGTTTTAACCCTATCTGGGAAATCAGACGATCTACCTTCTGCATTTTTTTTCTGTCAGCAATGAGTATTAAAGAATAGTTATCGATTTCCATTATTGAATATTCTCGCTGGGCGAATGCACATTACATTATCCACTGGAGAAGGCCAAACAAATAGTTAACGTGTGTGCGTCGAAATGTTTTCGATTTGTGATTTTCACCCTAAAACATCATATAATTACCAGAACTCATTATGAAACACAGAATGATTTCAATAACACTATAAACAAGCCGTGAGGTGCGACCCATGAGGTCCACACGGTCAACTTCCCAGTAATATCTACAGAGATATTAAAAATATTAAACACAATAAAAGTTATTGAAATAATAATACTTCAAATAATAAAAATGTACCTCTCATAAAAATTATTGGAATGATTTAATATTAATCGTAACATCTACGGGAGCGTCAATTGATTACGTAAGGATTTTGGCGCATTGGTTTGATTGACTATTCACGCGGATCAATCGGAGGGGGGACAGGTTACAAAGCAGTTTTTTCATTAAAGTTAAAACATGGTGCTGTGAAGACTTTTGGAAATCTGCTCAAATTTTGCAAATATTAATAAGCTTTGATTGACTTTACAACAATGTCTTTAGAATAAGAGGTTTAAGGTATTATGATTCGAATAAACCCTTTTCACATGGTGACTTTGAATGATTTTTAATTTTTAATTTAATTTTTTTTGTAATCATGAGAAAAGTTTTTGTTGGTTTCTCTACAAAAATTGATAACATTTTATATATTTTACAAACATTTATTATTACGATGTGCAAATCAGGTTAAAAATGGAATTTTTTATGAAAAAAACACTACTTTTCTAAAAAAAATTAATAAATCGTAAAAAAACACTTTAACAATTTTTTTAATATATAAAAACATCATAAAAATGTTGATACGCGTCGATTGACACCTTAATGATGGGAAGATTATATTTGGTTCTCGAGATATAATGAATGACGTAAATGACCTTGAACGTTTAATGATTTTTTATTTTTTATTTAATTTTTTTTGTAAACATGAAAAAAAATTTTGCTGATTTTTTCACAAGAACTATTTGGAGTATATAAATAATATAAACATTGATTACTTAGGTTTGAAAATCAGGTTAAAAATTTTGTGTTTTTTAAAAAATACCTAATTTTTTGCACTTTTTTTTAAAAAAATTAAATAACGGATCCAACGATTTTTTTTTTAAATTTGATGGAATCACATAAATGTTAATACGCGTCGATTGACACCTTAATGATGAAAATCGCATGTTTGGTTCGTGAGATATAGCGCATAACATGGTTGACCTTCAAGGGGTGAAAACAGCAAACCCCCCCGACCGAAGTTTTCCAAAAACTAATCAACTCTTAAGATTGCAAAGACGCTTCGATTGACACCTCAACGAAGTCAATACGACTTTGTTTACGTGAGTTATGCTCGTAGAAAAACAGCCCGCGAACGCACGTACGTACGTACGTACGTACGTACATACACACACACATACATACTTCTTTCTAAAAACACTTTATATATACTCTATAGACCTCAAAACGTAAAGAAAAGTTGAAAATTTCAATTTCGATTTTCGAGGCGATTACAAGAACTTCCCATATACTGGGAAGTTAAAAACACTTATCATAGAAGAACTTCCTATACTTACATTTTCTCCAACTTCAACTGCTCTCGATTGACTCTCGTGACGCCTCGGTGTGATCGACAGCCTAATCGACGAATGTCGATCGATATCGACATGCATAATACCATTTTCTACTGTCAATTGTGAATTGACATGCAGATCTCATTTGCAATGTGCGTGACGAGAGCTGTCGATTGATATCGACATACGCAATACGAATTCACACAGACGATCGACAATGATTGTTTAAATTCTTCGGAACGTATTATTTAAGGGGGATGTAAATATTTGGTTGAATAATCATATAATTATTTTTCATATGAATGATTACTCCATTTTTTTATAGTGCATTATTCCCTATAATTCCATTAAATAAAACAAGGCTAGGTAATATGAAGAGTTTGATTTTTTCGGTTGATAGTTGGTGAAGCTGGAAGTACGTTTGATGCGTAATTTTTATGTTACCTCCGACTGAATTTGCAATAAAGGTATTTTCGTTTTTAATGGGATATTGAATAAGTCGTGGATGTACATAATTCTTATAAAATCCGGTATCAGTTAAAAAATCGAAGAGTTTCTCCATTCTCCATTTTATGTAAGTTCAAAATAGGGAAATGAGTGTCTTGACTAAAAAAAAAAGCCGCGAGGTGCAAACCTTGAAGTTCACACGGTTAACTTACCAGTAATATCTACATGAATATTAAAAATATTCAACACAAAAATATTTATGAAAACAAGCCGCTAGGTGCGACCCTTGAGGTCCACACGGTCAACTTCCCAGTAATATCTACATAAACATCAACAACATTACAACAATGAGAGGTATTCATAGCAGTAACAGGAATGAGTTAATATGAATCATATCGTCTACGGGAGGGTCCATTGATTACGTAAGGTTTTTGGTCGATGAGGACAGATTGAATATTCACGCGAATCAATCGGTGGGGGCCTTTTTGGTGTTGAAAAATTTTGTTGGTTTTCAAAATTTAAGCAATTTTTTTTTATTAAAAGACTATAAAAACTAATAAAAATCTGCTCAAACTATGCAAATACCTTAAAACTTTGATTGAATTTACAACAATTTTTTTTATAATAAGAGAAAAAGTAATAGCACTCGTATGAACCCTCTTTACATGGTAACTTTGGATGATTTTTTTATTTTTTATTTAGTTTTTTCATAATCATGGAATAAAATTTTGCCGGTTTCTCTCCAAAAACTGATAATAATGTATAAATTTTATAAACTGGATCACTGTGCTGTGCAAATCAAGTTAAAAAATATTTTTTATGAAAAAAAAAACATAATTTTTCGCATTTTCTTCTATTAAATTAAAAAGACGGCTAAAACGAATTTTTATAATGTTAAAAACTTCTCAAAGATGTTAATACACGTCAACTGACACATTAATGATGCAAATATTATATCTCGTTCGTGAGATATAGTGAATGATAAAAATGACCTTGAAAATCATGATGAGTTTTAATTTTTTTTAATTTTTATTTACTTTCTTACGTAATCATGAGTAAAACTTTTGATTAAGTTTTTGCGAACATGGTTTGGAGTACATAAATTTTATAAACATTGATTACTAAGACTTGACAATAAGGTTAAAAAATTTTTGTTTTTGAAAAAAAACCTAATTTTTTGCACTTTTTTTTAAAAAATTTGAAAACCGCTCGAAGATTTTTTTTAAAACTTTGATAGAATAACGCAAACGTCAATACGCGTCGATTGACACCTTGTTAAAAAAATCGTACATTTGGTTCGCGAGATATAGCGCATGACAGAAGTTTCACAAAAACTAATCAGCTCTTAAAATTGCAAAGACGCTTCGATTGACACCTCAACGAAGTTGATACGACTTTGTTTACGTGAGTTATCGTCGTAGAAAAAAGTGTCCACGAACGTACGTACGTACGTACGTACACACACACACACACATACATCTCCCTTCCTAAAAACACTTCATATATACTCTATAGACCTCAAAGCGTAAAGAAATGTTGAAAATTTCAATTTCGATTTTCGAGGCGATTACAAGAACTTCCCATATACTGGGAAGCTAATAATCCTGGTTGGTTGGTTGTAGTGACAGCCCTCTTTATGAAAAGATGACTCAGTTAGGCCCCGAAGAGCCCATTGTAATATCACAAAAAGATAAGGGTGGCACTACAACCTGTGAGATGACGAGAACCATTTCGATTCTCGTATGAAGCCGGCTATGCAACTGATATTTAAAACAGCTACTTCCATGAGGCTGTCCAGGAAGGGTGAGTCTAAGGTTTTCATGTGTTTCCTGGACAGTGCCGGGCATTCACACAAAAAATGTTGTTCATTCTCTTCCTCCGATCTGCATTTTCGGCAGAAATCATTTGAAGGAACGGCCAATCCTTCCGCATGCCTGCCAATTAGACAATGCACCGTCAGTATGGACACGATAGAACTCAAGGTTTCACGACTTGTGTTGAGGAGCCGCTTGGTGCGTCTGTGAATCAGTGCGCCCCAAGCTTGATTGGCTGTCCTGCAGGTTTCCTCCAGCAGCCAGGCCCTATTTGCAGCCAGGCCCTATTTGCAGCCTTCATATAATGCTGCCTAAATCCCAGCTTTATAGAAGCTGAAGGTTGGCCGACTTAGGGAGTGAGTGTTTACTATTGCAGCTCAGCGGTGTATCACTATACGATGGTACGCAGCAAAGAATCACTACACAGTGAAGTGACATCACATTCAGTTGTTTACGGCATTCCATTTAAATCGTGGATGAGATGTACACGTTGGATAATGCTTGGATAGCAGCTTGACTGTCAGAGAAAATATTCAGGTTTCTTATGGAAATTTTCTGATTTCTCAGCCAGTCTACTGCCTTGTATACTCCAATGACTTCTGCCTGAAAAACGCTGCAGTGGTCTCGAAGCCGGAAGGATAGTTTTAGGCCTAGATGTTCTGAGAAAATGCCACAGCCAACTTTTCCATCTATTTTGGAGCCATTAGTGTAGCTGTCGACTGATTCTTGCATCCTACCTCTTTCTATTGCTCAGTCATCCCTACTTAGGATGACTGACTTGAAACCGTGATGAAAGCAAGGAATCGAAGACGTGAGGTCTACTTCCACTGGCGTTGGTCCTTCTCTCCGAAGTATGGTTGAGTGGCCAATATCTCCCTCTTGCCAGAAATGTAGTGCTTTTAATCGAATGGCAGAGCACTTGGCCTGCTGTCTCGTAAGGAGAGCCAATTCAGTAGCATAAACAGTGCCTTTGTCGGGGTAGTGCGTAAGGCCCCGGTGATTGCAATAGCTGCAATTTTCTTGACCCTGTTTACCAGGTTTGCGTTTGATATTTTTGAAATCGCTGGCCACCAAACAACTGCACCGTACAGAAAGATTAGTTCCACTATCACCGTATGGAGCCATGATACGATTTTGGGTTTTAATCCCCACTTCTTCCCAATGACTCCTTTGCAGGAGTAGATTGCGCATGCCGCTTTTCACGTTTTTTCTTCTTTGTTCGCTTTCCACGCGAGCTTGGAGTCCAGAATAAGACCCAAATACTTGACTTGAGGGGACGGTATGTGACTAACCTCATCGAGTTTAGGTGGGAGAAATTGTGCAGTTTTGTGACTTCTTGTGAAGAGCACAAGTTTCGTTCTTTGCGGATAAATCTGTAGACTCCACTCTTTGTCCCATTTGGTAAGAATTCTCAGGGCAAATTTTATCTCTCAGATAAGGTGTAAACGAAATTGCCCGATATTGCTATTGCAACATCATCGGCATAGGCAACGACTTTGCAGACAGTAGCTTATTTTTTTGACAAAAGTTTTTCCACCACCAAGTTCCATAGAAGTGGTGCTTCTGCACATCCGCCTTCGTACGATACTGTTTTCTCGTGTGGAGTTGATGCTCCTCCTGCTTAGCAGTTGTATGATAAAACTAATCAGGTTATCATCCACATTGTTTTCTTCGAGCGCCTTCTTAATAGCCTTGTAGCTGATATTGTTGAAAGCCCCTTCGATGTCTATAAAAACCGCCTGCGTGACGCTTAGCGATTTTTCAATGTAGCTGATGAGCGAGTGAAGAGCTGTTTCAACCGATCTCCCTTTTATATATGCGTGCTGCGTATTAGAAAGTGTTTCAGAGATGCTCTCAAATTTATTTCTATCAGTCGTTCCAGAGTTTTCAGCAGTAAAGAGGTGAGGCTGATAGGTCTTTAGTCCTTAGGTGTGGTGTGGGATGTCTTGCCCGCTTTGGGTATGAAGACTATTTTAGCTTCTTTCCACCGCTGTGGACTGTAATCCATACGTAGACTTGCTGTTAAAATGACGTTAAGCCATGGCAGTGCTGTATTGATTCCCTGTTGGATATCAGCAGGTGAGATGTTGTCCATTTCAGAGGATTTGAAAGGGTAAAATGAGCTGATTGTCCAGCGTAGGAGCCTGTCGTCTCCAGGCGTAGTGGTTGGCAGGCAATTGGGGGCCGTATGTGGATCTGCTCTGCCATTCAAATCCTCACTACCCGAGTAGTGCGTGTCCATGAAAATGGATAACGTCTCGGATCTGGATTTAGTTCAGAACCCATTTGCATCTTTGACCGACAGACGACCGACATCCTCAGAGTTTTTTATTTCTGCACAGAAACCTCCACGAATTGCGTTAAGCAAGAATAGTCATTGCATTCTTTAGGCCGATTGACAAATTTCCTACATTTCTTCCGCAGCTCTGCAATGTCACTGTTCCACCATGGGGTACTTATACTTCCCTCTAAGCTTCGTTGGACTACATGCAGACCTTGCTGCGTCATTGAAGGCCAATGTAGGGGTGCCAACGGTGACCTCAAGGCTGTATATGTCTTCAATCTTTGCAGGTCCACCTTCAAGCGCAGACCCGAAAACGTGTTTGTGTTTGGCCCAATCCATCCTCCTTTTGTTAGTGTAGGTTGGATTTACTGGAGGGTCAGAAACCAAATTGAAGATTATATGGTCGGAGAACGAGCACTCTTGTGGTATGTGCCAAGCCTTGACAGCCTAGTAGAAGTGCTCGTTTGATAGAATGATGTCCAATACCTCGCTTCGGCTTGCCATAATGAGAAGAGGATCCTCACCTTTGTTAATTAGGACTAAGTCATGCAACAGAATAAATTCAAAGAGCAACTCTCCCTGTTTATTCGTGTCGGTGCTACCCCAAATGCGGTGTTAAGCATTGACGTTCGCCGGACTATTAAAGGCATACCTCTTGCAGTGGCTACCCTTGTGATCCTCTGCAGGCTAGTTGGAGGTAGCACAATATCATGTGCCATATAGCAGGAGACAGAATAAAGGGGTTTAAACTGCCTTTCCACCGCTATGGCAATGCTGACTTGGTCACTGAAATAATACAAGGTTAAAAATTTGAAGCCTTCCTTTATGATTATAAATGCTCCTGGGTTACCTGTTGTATTGAATGATACTGTATTGTATCCCTTCATGTTAAGCTCACAAACCCGGTTTCCTACATACCAAAGTTCCTGGGCAAGTACTAGCTCCTCTCTTTTTTGGGCTAAGTGGAGGAGCAGCGCACCGGATGCCGCCTTTGAGTGTTGGAGGTTTATCTGTAGAATCCTCAGCATCACGACACAGGATTTTGTTCGCCTCCTCGTCAGAGGAAGGACATATCCTCCTTATCCACCAGGTCGAGGGATTTGAGGATGTCTTAAGCGAACCCCGCAGTGGAAGTGATACTTTTTCCGTCATCGGAGAGAGGTCCACGGTCGGGTTTACAAAGCTTCCACAGTCACCTCGCTCCCACTCTCCTTAATCGGTTCCCGTACTGCCTTCCCAGTACGGTCCTTGCGGTATTGGCAAGACACCGTAGCTTATCACTCGCTAAACGTTGATCCGTGCAGGCTTTCAATTTTAAGTGACCCTGGTACCATCCAGCGTCACGAAAACTTGATGGAGGGCCAAGATTTACCTCGAGTATGGGTTTGTACACCCAGGCGCGTGCGGCTATTGCCACAATGAGAGGCTCAAATTTAAGTTTCGGGTCAAAAATCACTCCCAGATCTTTTATTTGAAAAACCGGCAAAAGCGGAATATCATGTCATATTGGACTGGGCTTCAAGAAGAACGACATTTTATGAAATTTCTGATTAATAATGGAGAGAAAATTAGGTTAACACCAAGAAACGATCGCGTCAAGATCCTTTTGGAGAGCATTACAATCCTCTTCTAAGCGAATAACGCGGTATATTTTCAAGTTATCAGCATGCAAAAAACACTGAGACGCTTCGACATAGGGTCATTTATAAATAGTAGGAAAAGAAGATGGCCCAGAATAAACCCCTGAGGAACGCCGGAGGCTGGATGGAAGAGAGAAGAATGTGCTCCACATAGCCAAACACGGCAAGAATGAGAACTGATGTAGGACTCAAGCCAGGAGAGTAATGTACCATACAGGCCAAAGTGAGCTAGCTTATGCAATAGAACATTTCAGTTGACAGTTTCAAATGCCTTACTGAAGTCAGTGTATACTACATTAACTTGAATACGGCTGTCTAGAGCTTTTGCGACAGTTTGGGCAAGCTCAAAGAGATTCGTGACGGTCGAACGGTTTGGAACAAATCCATGTTGAAACGGAATCAGCCTATAATTGACGGTGAGATGGTACCATCGCTGCTAATTCTGTCGATGACAGCCCATATCAGGCTGTCCTTGACAGTTTCACTAAAGCTCCTGCCCTTAGCAGGATTTGGTGTTACCAATCTTGGTTTTTAGTTAAGCAGCAGTTTGACGCTCGGATGACTTGGGGCAGACTCATCAGATCTGCATCTTCTATAAGTTGCCTTTTTCTTTGAAAAAGAGGCTTTGTAAGCCTTTCCTGTGGTTGTTGCCCATTCCAGGCGATTTTTCCTTCTGGGAAAGACCATCCGAAGGTTAATCTTTCAGCCTTTTCAAGACTTTGAAGGCAGATTTTCTGTCCCTGTAAACATTAATCGAGGGGGTTTTGCTGCTTCTTAACACTTGAAGTGGAAGCGATGCTGGACGGAGCTTCGGCAACAGTGTGGACCAGCTTGTTCGCCGTTACCTTTGTGTTGCCGCTAGCGCCAATACGCTTAACTGAGGGGGTACTTGCTCCTGGTATAGCTGCCTTGGTGCATGCATATCTCGAAGAACTGGGGATTATACTGGTTGTCGTCCGATTGTACATTGCGGTCTTCTTCCCTACAGAAGGACGCGTCACCTTCTTCAACTTCCTCTCAGGGCTGAGTGGATTCTCCTTGTTACTATTTGTAACTTCGCAGTATATGAGAAGTTCTTGTAATCGCCTCGAAAATCGAAATTGAAATTTTCAACTTTTCTTTAAGTTTTAAGGTCTATTAACTATATACAAAGTGTTTAAAAAAAGGAAGATGTATGTGTGTGTGTGTTTACGTACGTATGTACGTACGCTCGTGGACACTTTTTTCTACGAGCATAACTCACGGAAACAAAGTCGTATCGACTTTGTAGAGGTGGCAATCGAAGCGTCCTTGCAATCTTAAGAGCTGATTAGCTTTTATGAAACTTCGTTCGGGGGGTTTGCCCCTTTGAGGGTCATTTCCGTCATGCGTTATACCTCGCGAATCAATCATGCGATTTCCTTGAGCAAGGTGTCAATCGACGCGTATTAACATTTTTATGAGTCTGTCAAATTTGGGAAAAAAATCTTTAGAGCCATTTTTTAATTTCGTTTTTCAAAGTGATTTTGTGGAGTGGTGGGTTAGTGAAGACCATTTACCTCTAGAGAATTGAAGAATACGGTCAACAATAAGTATTTTTAAGATTTTACTTCTAAATTTCATTTGATTTTAGTGAAAAAAAATTTCAACGGTTACTGCGATGGCTTTTTTCTATTGCCCTAGATAACGTTGCACAAAGTTTTTGAATTTTAAACCTTTCGCAGAATCCGTATTGAGATTAGAAATTAAAGGTTTTATTTCGGCAAGCACAGTGTGTGAAAAAAAACTTCTGGGAGGAGGATTTATGAAAATTCATAATGGTACCCAAAAAGAATTAATACAGCATCTGTCGTAAAGATATTGGGGAGGAAGTAAAAGTGCTCCAATGTGAATGGCATTGCAAACAGTGGTCTCATTTTAAATATCTAAAATATACCGAGGAGGATTACGAGTGTTTTGAAAAACTCGGTAACAAATGCAAGTGGTTTTGTGTTACATGCAATGAGGATTTCAATAAAGGATTTGAAACGGAAGGAAACAGGAAATAAACAAAAAAAGAAAAGAAACAAAACGAAATTTTGACCGTGCATAAAACACAAAGCGAAACGCTGGAGGAGTTATATGGGAAAATAGAAAAAATGGGTGAAAACAGCAAAATGCTTAATAATGACCAATCCTCTTATACTGCGGTACTAAAATCTAAAAAGGAAGAAGTGGCCAAACAGCAACAAGGCCAAAAAGGAATAATTCTACGTCCGAAAAAGGATCAAACAACGCAACAGACGTTGGAAGATTTAAGGATCCATATAAAACCTTCTAAAATAAAAATACCAATTAACTTGGCGAAGCCGTAAAAAAACGGAGGAATCCTCATTAAAACAGACTCTCCAAAAACTACGGAAACTTTGATCCAAGAGATCAAAAGGAATATGGAAAAAACTTAACAAATTGAAATTACAGCTTAACTCTCCCCAAAGCTGGTTATCAAAGGATTACATCGGAAATACACATCAGAAGAATTATTAGCAGAGATTAGAAACTTAAATCACTCAGTAGAATAAGAGGCAAAGTTGGAAATTGTGCACACACGGCAAATTAAAAGTGAAAAATGGATAGCAATCCTTGAGGTTAACGGTCCGATGTTCCAAAGGTTGATAAAACAATATATTAACATCGACTTTCGCACTTGCTTTGTAACAGAAGATCGCAATGTCACAAGATGCTATAAGTATCAAAAATTCAACCATAAAACTACTAAATGTGAGGGAAAAACAACTTGCGCGAAATGCGTAGGTGAACATAAAACAGAGGACTGCAATTTTAATACCCCAAAATGTGCAAATTGCTTAAAAATCGGCAAAGTGCTAAACGTATGCCATAGAGCCGATTCCACAGAATGCCCAGAATACATGAGACGACTGACATTATCAAGAAGAAATATTAATTACAGCAAGGTCTAAGATGAAGTGTACACATAACATACTATATGAAAATCTACGAAGCTTACGTCAGAAAATAGAAGATATTGAAATTTACATGAAGGATCACAAGGAAGTTCATGCTATGTCATGCTATTCTGCGAAAAATGGCTATACGACTCAAAGATTGATTACTACCAAATTAATGGATACAAAGCGGTTTTCTGCTGCAGAAATGATAACAGAGGCAGTGGAACCGCAATTTATGTTAAAAATGGTCTACAATATAAAGTAAAATATAAAAACATAAAATTTTCGAAAATAAAAATCGAGATACAAACAGACAAACAAACTTTAAATATGTATAGGAACCTTTACAAATCTTCGGAGCCTTTTTCTACATTCATTGAATATATAGATGACTTATACTCTACGAACAAATCACTCATAACAGTAGCAGATACCAACATTAATCTACTAGACAATGATACACATTACCGAAAATATATGGATACTCTTACAGTCAATAATTCTGAAGTATTAAACACAAAAACACGGACGAGGTTAATCTCAGGTACAATAGACCATATAACTACAAACAGCCAGACGATTAAACGCAGCACCAACTACACTATTGAAGACTGGCCACGGTTAGACCATAGACTAATACCTTTAACAATTAAAACACATACAATGACCAAAGTAAAACCAAGTTTGAAATATATAACTTACTTCAGGAAAGATAAATTCATTGAGACAACTAACCAGCTACTTGAAAAGAAACCCCAGAAAGTTTCCAGGAATTGGCAGGGATAATACAGGAAGCTAAAGATTCTGCCACGTTTACTAAATCGATCAAATTAAGGAATGTAACGTGGATTAATGAAAAATTTATTACTGCCTCAAATAAAAAACATAAAGCATATAAACTGCTAATTAAGGATCCTTACAGTTCTACAAAACAAAAACAACATAAAATCGTAAAAAAACAAATGTAATAAAATAATAAAAGAAGCAAAGCAACACTTTTATACCATAAAGTTTGAGCAAAGCTCAAACAACCAAAGCCAGTTCTGGAATCTAGTTGACGGTGTTCTAAGGAAAGGCGAAAAAATTAAGACACACAATATCGAAAAATTATCTTTCGCGAACAGGATGATCAGTGAACCGAAGGAAATCGGCAACTGCCTTAATCACCATTTCTCAAAAATAGGTCATGAAATATTAACGAAATTGCCTACGATACGGACATCATCATCTTGAAACACATCCCCAATCTTTTCTTTTCAATTAAGAAGCACCAATAAAAAAGAAATAATTGAAACTATTAGTTCTCTACGAAACCATACTGCACCAGGTCCTGATGGTATCTCCGTTGATGAACTTAAATTAATCAAAGAAAATATTGCTGATACTCTCGCGAAATTAATAAGTAAATGCATTAGGCAGGAAAGATTCCCGGAATACTTAAAAATATCTACAGTTATACCGATTTTTAAAGGGGTTGATGGGATGTATGGGTAGATCGCCTCCTCGCGGAGCATCCTGGGTAACGCTAAATGATCTACCACGGCACGACTCTCGATTGTTTTTTTTTGGACAACTCTCTCGTCTTAACGACTATATCTGATGCTTTGGGCTGGTAGTAGTGGTATTCTGTCACCTGAGTACGCAAGAGTGACATCTTGCGGAAATGGCTTTCAGGCTAATGCCAATGCTGCCTCCGTCCCGGTAAAACCCTGGCAGGCCTCACGGTACGTTCAAAACTCGTCGCCACTAGTCTGGCCGTGTAGGTTCAGTTGAGTTTGGACTCCTGATTAATCCCCGGCCCGGCTCTGAGCACATATCCTCATAAGGGACTGTGCCAACCCTCGCATGGCCTCCCTGCTTCGGCATAGATAACCATGGGGTCTCAGGGGAACTGCACAACGAGTGGAGATAGCGGCTGTGAGGGGGGACCCAAATCGCAATGAATCCCGATAAATTTAAAAAGGAGGATCCACTCGGCCCGGAAGGGAAGTGGACGAAGGTGACGCGTCCTTCTAGTGGGAAGAAGACCGCGATACTCAGCCAACCCCCTACTTCTTCGAGGGATGCATGCTCCAAGGCAGCTATGCCAGGGGCAAGTACTCCCTCAGTCAAGCCTAGTGGCGCTAGCGGTAACACCAAGGTAACGGCGAACAAGTCGGCCCGAACTGTTTCCGGAGCGCCCTCCAACACCGCTTCCACTTCAGGTGTTAAGAAGCAACAAAACCCCTCAGTCACGGCTTACAGAGACAGAAGGTCTGCCTTCAAAGTCCTGAAAAGGCTGAAAGATTTACCTCCGGATGGTCTTTCACAGAAGGATAAAATCTCCCTGAAATGGGCAACCACCACGGTAGAGGCCTACAAAGCCTCTATTCCGAAGAAAGAGGCAACTCATAAAAGATGTAGATCTAATGAGTCTGCCCCAATTCAACCGAGCGTCCAACTGCCGGTTAGTAAAAGACCGAAACTGGTCACACCCAATCCTGTTAAGGGCAGGAGTTTCAGTGAAGCTGCCAAGGACAGCCTGGTATGGGCTGTTATCGACAGAAGCAGTAGCGATGGTACCATCTCACCGTCAAATTGGAAGATGGTAGAAATCGCGCTTCTTCGAGTGTACAAGCCCATACTCGAGGCAAATCCTGGCCCTCCACCAAGTTGTCGTGATGCTGGCTGGTACCAGGGTCACGTTAAATTGATAGCCTGTACAGATCAACGTTCAGCAGATCTTTACAAGCAGGCTATAGGCAGATTGGGAGAAGTCTGGCCTGGAGCAAAGCTGGACGCTGTCTCCAGGGAAGATATCCCGAATAGGCCTCGGTCCAGGGCGTGGATACCAGCGGAGCCATCCACACCGGAGGAAATTGTTGAGCTAATCAAGCTCAGTAATGCTGACCTCCCGGTGGAAAATTGGAAGGTAGCTAAGGTTAGCGAGCCCAGCAATGGACAGCGAGAGGCCCTAATAATCCTGAACGAGGAGTCGCTAGCTCCATTGGAGTCGAAGAGCGGGGTGATCAGCTACGGTTTCTCGGCTATCACCCTGCGAGTATATCGCAAGGACCGTACTGGGAAGGCAGTACGGGAACCGAGCAAGGAGAGTGGAAGCGAGGGAACTGTGGAAGCATCAGTAGACCCGACCGTGGACCTCTCTGAGTCAGATCTTCTCTCCGATGACGGAAGAAGCACCACCTCCACCACGGAGTTGGCTGGGGACCTTCTCCAAACCCTCGACCTGGTCGAGGAGGAGGAGATGTCCTTATCTGACGAGGAGGCGGATAAAACATTGTGTCGCGATGCTGAGGTTTCTGCAGATTAACCTCCATCACTCGAAGGCGGCATCCGCCGCGCTGCTCCTCCACCTGGCTCAAAAAGGAGAGGAGCTAATACTGGCCCAGGAACCTTGGGTTGTTGGAAACCGGGTTTGCGGGCTCAACTTGAAAGGATACAACACAGTATCCTTCAACACAGCAGGTAAACCGAGAGCTTGCATAATTGTAAAGGAAGGCTTGAAGTTTTTAACCTTGTATAATTTCAGTGACCAGGACACCGTTGCGAAAGCAGTGGAAAGACAGTCCAAACCCCTTTGGGCTGTCTCCTGCTATATGGCGCATGATGTTCTGCCACCTCCAACTAGCCTGCAGAGGATCACAAGGGAAGCCACTGCAAGAGGCATCCCTCTAATAGTCGGAGCGGACGCCAATGCCCATCATCGCATCTGGGGTAGCACCGACACGAATAAACGGGGTGAGTCACTATTTGAATTTAACTTATTACATGACTTAGCCCAAGCTAACAAAGGTGAGGATCCTACCTTCGTTACGGCAAGCCGTAGAGAGGTTCTGGATATCACTATGACGAACGAGCACTTGAACCAAGCTATCAAGGGATGGCACGTATCGCAAGAGTGCTCGTTCTCCGATCACCTATACATAAGGTTCGATTTGGCAACTGACCCTCCGACAAATCCAACCTTCATTAACAAAAGGAGGATGGATTGGGTCAAATACCAATCGGTATTCGAGTCTGCGCTAGAAGGCGGACCTCCAGAGATTGTAGACATACCCGGTCTTGAGGAAGCTGTTGGGACCCTTACATTGGCCTTCAATGACGCAGCAAGGTCTGCATGTAGTCCAACGAAGCCTAGAGGGAAGTACAAGCCCCCATGGTGGAATAGTGACATTGCGGAGCTGCGGAAGGAATGTAGGAAGTCCTTCAATCGAGCTAAAGAATCTAATGACTGGTGTTCTTATAAAACAAAACTGAAGGAGTTCAAATCCTCTATCAGAAAGGCTAAACGCACCTCTTGGAGAAGCTTCTGTGCAGAAATAGAACACTCCAAGGATGTCAGCCGCCTGCGAAAAGTTATGACGAGCTCCCCCTCATTTTTAGGGTCCGTTAAGGACGCAAATGGAGTCTGGACGAAATCCAGCTCAGAGACTCTGTCCGTTCTCGTAGATACGCACTTCGCGGGCAGTGAGGGTGTGGCTGACAAAGCGGATCCACACACGCTCCCGGAGTGCATGCCAACTACTGTGCCTGTAAATGACAGGCTACTACGCTGGGCAATCAGCTCATTTCAACCCTTCAAATCCCCTGGCATGGATAACATCTCACCTATCGAGATCCAGCAGGGTATCAATATAGCACTGCCATGGTTGAACGCCATTTTCAAAGCATGTGTACGGATGGCTTACATTCCACAGCAGTGGAGAGAAGCAAAAATAGTTTTCATACCTAAAGCGGGTAAAACATCCCACTCCTCACCTAAGGATTACAGACCTATCAGTCTCACCTCTTTTCTGCTAAAAACGCTGGAGCGACTGATAGAGATCCATCTGAGAGCTATTCTGAAACCACTCTCTAATGCGCAGCACGCATACACAAAAGGGAGATCGGTTGAAACAGCTCTTCACTCGCTCACCAGCTACATCGAAAAATCGCTAAGCGTCAAAGAATACACGCAAGCAGTTTTTATAGACATCGAAGGCGCTTTCAACAATATCAGCCATAAGGCTATTGGTAAAGCACTCGGGGGAAGCAATGCCGACGACAACCTGATAGGGTTCATCGGTCAATTGCTTAGCAGCAGGAACATCAACTCCACGCTAGGAAACAGTACCTTACGAAGGAGGGTTTGCAGAGGCACACCACAAGGTGGGGTGCTATCACCCCTTCTATGGAACCTAGTGGTGGATGAACTCCTGTCAAAAATAGAAGCGACTGGCTGCAAAGTCGTAGCTTATGCCGACGATGTTGCAATAGCAATATCGGACAAATTCGTTAACACCCTATCGGAAAGACTAAACTTTGCCCTAGGTATTCTTACCAAATGGAGCAAAGAGTGTGGTCTAAAGATAAATCCGCAAAAGACGGAATTTATGCTCTTCACAAGAAGATACAAAATTCCACGATTTGCTCCACCTAAACTTGGTGAGACAAGTCTCAATCCGTCTCATCAGGTCAAATATTTAGGTCTGATCTTAGACTCCAAACTCGCATGGAAAGCAAACATAGCGGAAAGAGCGCGTAAAGCGGCATGCGCAATCTACTGCTGCAAAAGAGCTATTGGGAAAAGATGGGGACTGAAACCCAAAACTGTATCATGGCTCTATACAGCGATAGTGGAACCAATCCTTCTGTATGGCGTTGTTATTTGGTGGCCAGCAATGGAAAAAACATCAAACGCGAACCTGGTTAACAGGGTCAGGAGGACTGCAGCTATTGCAATCACCGGGGCTATACGCACTACCCCGACAAAAGCATTGTTTATGCTATTAAATTGGCTCCCGACGGAGCTCCTAACGAGACAGCAGGCCAAGTGCTCTGCTATACGATTGAAAGCTCTAAATCTCTGGCGTGATGGGAATATCGGCCACTCCACCATATTAAGGAGGGATGGACCAACGCCAGGGAAAGTAGACCTCACTCCTCCGATTCCCTGCTTCCACCACAGTTTCAAGTCCGTCATCCCTAGCAGAGATGACTGGATCATGGAAGGAAATAGGACACAGGAATCGGTCGACATCTACACTGATGGATCAAAAATGGATGGAAAAGTTGGCTGTGGTGTTTATTCTGAACAGCTAGGTCTGAGACTATCCTTCCGGCTACCAGATCACTGCAGTGTCTTTCAGGCAGAGGTCATCGCAATACATAAGGCAGTGGACTGGCTGAGAAATCAGAAAATTTCTATAAGAAATCTCAACATTTTCTCCGACAGTCAAGCTGCTATCAAATCATTATCCAACGTGTATACCTCATCCAAAATTGTAATGGAATGTCGCACACTACTGAACGCGATGTCGCTTCACTGTGAAGTGACTATCTGCTGGGTGCCGGGTCACAGTGATATACCTGGGAACTGCCAAGCTGATGCCCTAGCTAGAGCTGGCACTGAGCTCCAGAATTATACACTAACACCCCAAGTCGGCCATCCGTTGGCCTCCGTCAAGCTAAGTTTCAAGCAGTATTATATAGAGGCTGCGAACAGGGCCTGGCTGCTGGAAGAAACCTGCAGGACAACCAGGCAAACTTGGCACGCATTGAGCTCAAAGCGCACCAAGCAGCTCCTCAACACGAGCCGTGAAACATTAAGTTTCATCGTATCCGTACTGACGGGACATTGTCTCATTGGCAGACACGCAGAAAGACTGGGTGTCCCTTTCCACGATTTCTGCCGCAGCTGCAGATCGGAGGAGAAGGAGGAAACGATCCAACATTTTCTGTGTGAATGCCCAGCACTGTCCAGGAAACGCATGAAAACCTTAGGCTCACCCTTCCTGGACAGCCTCACGGAAGTAGCTGATTTTAACATTAGCTGCGTCGCCGGATTCATACGAGAATCGAAATGGTTCTCGTCACCCAACAGGTTTTAGTGCCGCTCCCTATTAAAATGTGGTATCACAATGGGCCTATCTTGGCCTAAGTGAGCCGCCTTTTGACAAAGGGGGCTGCCACTACAACCAACCAACCAACCAAAGGGGTTGATGAAACTGACCCAAATAACTACAGACCAATCTCACTCTTGAATTCCTTAAGTAAAATCCTCGAAAAAATTGTAAATTCTCGAATCAAAGAATTTTTATTGCAAAACGAAATCTTGGATGGAAACCAGTACGGATTCCAGGCGGGCAAAGTTACACCAGATTCCGTTCCTGAAGTAATTAGATTAGTTAATGAATACTTAGGTAAGGGCCACTACGTTGCAGCAGTTTTCGTGGACTTAAAGAAAACCTTCGACACAGTTACACATGAAACTTTAATCAACAGGCTCAGTGCATATGGAATAGTTGGAAAAGCAAATAAGTTTATACGCAGTAAAAATGTCGATCCACAACCCGAAAATAAATGTAAACTCACGGGCATAACCAACGAGACAACAATGTCTTTAGGAACTACCAAGCAACAATTTATCATCGAAACCGAGATGATAACTAACATTTTTCACGTAGTAGATAAGGACTTGCCAATTGAAACTGATGGTACGTTAGGAAGAGATATACTCAGTGAATATATGTGCAAAATAGATTTCGAGTCATATACTATTACCTTTTGCATCCTTGACAGAGATATTACAATACCCATGTACACCAGAAAAATCAACATGGCACAAATTGTCATCTCGGCAAAAACTGAAGCCATGATTGCAATAGAAATTAACAGATCCGAAGACAGCGTCATTTTCAACAAGGAAATCCAAAACAGAGTATTCTTAGGGAACTGCATTATTCCAGCAAGAGGTGTATGCCACGTTAAAGTGTTAAACACTAGTGCACACAATAAATCACTCAAAAACTTCGAGTTAGAACTAGAACCTTTAAAAAACTATAACATTTTGAAAACTAAACAAACATTCGACAACAAACGTTTGAACCGATTACTGGACGTCATAAACACAAAAAGCTTAGATGAACAAACAAACACGAGCTTGCTAGATATTATTAAACAATATCAAGATGTTATTCACCTTGAAGGTGAACAACTAAGTAAGAATAACTTTTACAAGCAAAGGCTCAATACCACTGACGATGCACCAGTATACATAAAAAACAAGCCGCGAGGTGCGACCCTTGAGGTCCACACGGTCAACTTCCCAGTAATATCTACATAAACATCAACAACATTAAAAACAATAATAATTTTGAAAATAATACTACTTTCATTAATAACAATGAGAGGTATTCATAGCAGTAACAGGAATGAGTTAATATGAATCAAATCGTCTACGGAAGGGTCCATGGAAACGTAAGGTTTTTGGTCGATGAGGACAGATTGAATATTCACACGGATCAATCGGTGGGGGCGTTTTTGGTCTTGAAAAATTTTGTATGTGCAGTCAAAAAATGGTTTCATTGCATGTAAAAAGTAAAATGTATTACACATGATGATGGTTATTGAAATCTTAAGATTACTAAGGGATTAATCTACTAAAAACTACAATTTTTTATTCGATGAAAGCTTTTTAAAGCATATGATCTTGCAAAGTATTGACTACAAAACATTTTACCATTCAAAGCGTTGATACCGCAAATGCGAATTTGATTGAAATTTTGTTGGTTTTCAAAATTTAAGCAGTTTTTTTAATTAAAAGACTATAAAAACTATTAAAAATCTGCTCAAATTATGCGAATAATGTAACACTTTGATTGAATTTACAACAATTTTGTTAGAATAAAAGATATAAAGTAATATAATTCGTATGAACCCTCTTTACATGGTAACTTTGAATAATTTTTTATTTTTTATTTAATTTTTTTCATAATCATGGAAGAAAATTTTGCTGCTTTCGTTTCAAAAACTGATAAGAATGTATAAATTTTATAAACTCGTATCACTGTGCAGTGCAAATCAAGTTAAAAAAATATTTTTTTATGAAAAAAACCATAATTTTTCGCATTTTCTTCTATTAAAGAAAAAAAATGGCTGAAACGAATTTTTAAAATGTTAAAAACTTCATAAAAATGTTGATACACGTCTATCGCCACCATAATGATGCAAATATTATACCTGGTTCGTGAGATATAGTAAATGATAAAAATGACCTTGAAAATCATGATGACTTTTAATGATTTTTTAATTTTAATTTATTAACTTCCCAGTATATGGGAAGTTCTTGTAATCGCCTCGAAAATCGAAATTGAAATTTTCAACTTTTCTTTACGTTTTGAGGTCTATAGAGTATATATAAAGTGTTTTTAGAAAGAAGTATGTATGTGTGTGTGTGTGTGTATGTATGTACGTACGTACGTACGTACGTACGTGCGTTCGCGGGCTGTTTTTCTACGAGCATAACTCACGTAAACAAAGTCGTATCGACTTCGTTGAGGTGTCAATCGAAGCGTCTTGGCAATTTTAAGAGCTGATTAGTTTTTGGGACACTTCGGTCGGGGGGTTTGCTGTTTTCACCCCTTGAAGGTCAACCATGTTATGCGCTATATCTCACGAACCAAGCATGAAATTCTCATCATTAAGGTGTCAATCGACGCGTATTAACATTTATGTGATTCTATCAATTTTTTAAAAAAATCGTTGGATCCGTTTTTTAATTTTTCCAAAAAAAAATGCAAAAAATTAGGGTTTTTTTCAAAAATACAAAATTTTTAACATAATTTTCAAACCTAAGTAATCAATGTTTATATTATTTATATACTTCAAATAGTTCTTGTGCAAAAATCAGCAAAATTTTTTTTCATGTTATCAAAAAAAATTAAATAAAAAATAAAAAATCATTAAACGTTCAAGGTCATTTACGTCATTCATTATATCTCGAGAACCAAATATAATCTTTCCATCATTAAGGTGTCAATCGACGTGTTTCAACATTTTTATGATGTGTTTATATATTTAAAAAATTGCTAAAGCGTTTTTTACGATTTATTAATTTTTTTTTTAGAAAAGTAGTGTTTTTTTCATAAAAAATTCCATTTTTAACCTGATTTGCACATCGTAATAATAAATGTTTGTAAAATATATAAAATGTTATCAATTTTTGTAGAGAAACCAACAAAAACTTTTCTCATGATTACAAAAAAAATTAAATTAAAAATAAAAAATCATTCAAAGTCACCATGTGGAAAGGGTTTATTCGAATCATAATACCTTAAATCTCTTATTCTAAAGACATTGTTGTAAAGTCAATCAAAGCTTATTAATATTTGCAAAATTTGAGCAGATTTCCAAAAGTCTTCACAGCACCATGTTTTAACTTTAATGAAAAAACTGCTTTGTAACCTGTCCCCCCTCCGATTGATCCGCATGAATAATCAATCAAACCAATGCACCAAAATCCTTACGTAATCAATTGACGCTCCCGTGGATGTTACGATGAATATTAAATCATTCCAATAATTTTTATGAGAGGTACATTTTTATTATTTGAAGTAGTATTATTTCCATAACTTTTATTGTGTTTAATATTTTTAATATCTATGTAGATATTACTGGGAAGTTGACCGTGTGGACCTCATGGGTCGCACCTCACGGCTTGTTTTTTTACGTAATCATGAGAAAAAGTTTTCATGTTGTTTTTACAAACATTATTTGGAGTATATCAATTTTATAAACATTGATTACTTGGACCTGAACATAATGTTAAAAATTTATTGTTTTTGAAAAAAAAAACAATTTTTTGCATTTTTTTTTTAAATTAAAAAACCGCTCCAAGAATTTTTTTTAAAATTCAAAAGAATCACGTAAATGTCAATACGCGTGGATTGACACCTTTTCAAGGAAATCGTACGTTGGATTCGCTTGATATAACGCATGGCAGAAATGACCTTCAAACGGGCAAAACAGCAAACATCCCCGACCGAAGTTTTTCAAACACTAATCAGCTCTTAAGATTGCAAAGACGCTTCGATTGACACCTTAAAGAAGTCGATACGACTTTGTTCACGTGAGTTATGCTCGTAGAAAAAAGTGTCACCGAACGTACAGACGTACGTACGTACGCACGTACACACACACACACATACGTCTCCCTTTCTAAAAACACTTTACATATACTCTGTAGACCTCAAAATGTAAAGAAATGTTGAAAGTTTTAATTTCGATTTTCGAGGCGATTACAAGAACTTCCCATAAACTGGCAAGGTAATTATCGGTTACCTCACACTCAGCACGAGAAAATACAAACACAAGTCCAAGAATTGGAGGATAACGACATTGTAGAACCTTCAATAAGCCCATACAACTCACCATTGCTAGTTGTATCAAAGAAAAATTCTGACGATACAAAGAAATGGAGACTTCTCGTTGACTTCAGAAGGTTAAACGGCATGATAGTCAATGACAAATTCCCATTGACAAGGTTGGAAGATGTGCTCGACAAATTCGGTAGAGCAAAATACTTCTCCATCTTAGATATGACGAGTTCTTTCCATCAAATTGAACAGACGTTTGACAGCTTTTTCCACTAGCACACTACGGACACTATCAGATTAAAAGGCTACCATTTGGACTTAAAATATCCTAAACAGTTTTCAAAGAATGCTTACCAATGCACTAACTGGTTTAAGTGATTCAGCTTTTCTTTATGTCAACGACATTATGGTCTTTGGATGCAGCATCAAACACCATAATGATAATCTATCGAAAGTTCTACAAAGATTACGCAGATACAACCTCAAACCGAATGCGAATAAATGCAAATTTTTAAATTCGGAAGTAGTCTATTTAGGACACCTCATTACAGCAGACGGGATACAAATAGATCCTGCCAAACACGAGGTCATAAAGAATTATCCACTCCCTAAAAACGCGGATGACGTCAGGAGATTCGTAGCTTTTTGTAACTTTTACCGACGCTTCATCCCAAATTTTGCAGAAACGGCAAAGAGTTTGAACTCTTTATTGAAGAAAAAATCACCGTTTATTTGGGAAGAAGAACAGCAAAAAGCATACGATCTACTAAAACAAAATTTGATGTCACCACCAATACTACAGTATCCAGATTTTGAAAAACCTTTCGTATTGACCACTGACGCATCAAATTTTGCACTAGGTGCGATTCTGTCACAAGGAGAGATCGGTTCTGATTTACCAATCTCATACGCGAGTAAATCGTTGAACTAACATGAACTGAACAAACCAATCACTAAAAAGGAACTTTTAGCGATACACTGGGGAACAAAATTTCTTCAGACTATATTTGTATGGACGGAAGTTGACAGTAGTTTCAGACCATAGGCCTTTAGTATCGTTGTTCACACACAAAAACCCACCCTCGAAGTTGACAAGAATCTGATTAGATTTATCGGACTATGATTTTGAAATTGTGTATAAAAAGCATAATATCAACACAAATGCCGATGGATTATCAAGGATACAAATAGACTCAGAAATTATACCCCCAACCAATGACGAAAGTATCAGCAAGAAACTTATGGCGATAACAAGAAGCATGGCGACAAAACAACAAAGTGATAAAACAAGCACAAAAATCGATAAAGTAAGCGACAAAAGAAAACGGGAGATTGATCACCTCTATGCGTTCGATTTTACTTCGCTATCCGATATAACAGGGGCATTGAAACTAAAATTTAATATGTTGCGCAACGATAAAGAAAGTATACTAATCTCAAAAGAGAAAGATAATTTAATGGTCCACTTTAGCGATATAGCTCACGAGAAATACGTTTCCGCCAGCGACAAGCAAAGTGTGAAATCTCGCAATAACTGTAACGATAATTCAAACACGAAACTAGTTTCTGTAGTGAAGAAGTTTTTGAATTAATCGCAGAATCATAATATAAACGAGCTAGCTCTATCTATGGAAGATATAATATTCAGGTAGGTACGCACAGAAGAATTTAAGAAATTATTCAATACGTTGCAACGAAAAATGGATATCCAGTTAAAGATTATGATATATAAACCCCCCAAAAGAATTAATGACATCGCCAAACAAAACTAACTTATAAAAGAATTCCACGAATCGCCACACGGAGGACATACAGGAATCCGTAAAACACTTTTAAAAGTGAAACAAAGATACTGTTGGAGGGGCATGAATAGAATGATAAAACACTACATTAGCCAATGTGACGAATGCAAATATAACCAAATCACAAGGCACACAAAGGAAAGAATGATAAAAACCGATACACCCTTTACTAGTTTTGAAATAGTAAGCGCTGACATCGTAGACCCATTAAGACTTTCAAACAATTTTCGATATATATTAACTATACAATGCGAATTAACGAAATTTATCACGGCTATACCCATAGAAAGTAAGGAAGCTAAGACAGTAGCAAAGGCCCCAGTAAACAATTTTATACTACAATACGGTCATTTCAAAATTTTAAAAACCGATTTAGGGAAAGAATTTACTAATAATCTCCTTAAGAACATTTGCGAACTGTTACAAATTAAACAAATCTTTTCAACTCCTTACCACCACAAGACGTTAGGTATAGTAGAAAGAAACCACCGTGTCCTCAATGAATATCTGTTAGCATTCGTTGATGACAATAACTGGGACGAATGGATACCATATTATACATTCTCGTATAATGCAACCCCACACGTGGACACTAACTACACACCATACGAACTAGTTTTCGGAAAACTTTCTTATTTGCCAAACGAAACTTTAGAAAACACAGATAGAATATATGATATTGAAAATTACGCGAATGAGTTGAAGCTAAGATTAAAAATATCTGCATCAAAAGCAAGAGAACTAATAGAGAAAAAAAAATTAGCTAGGAGCAAAAAAACAGTATTGGTGATCTAGTACTGATAACAGTAGAAAACAGAAAGAAAAACCAGAGACCGTATAAAGGCTCACATAAAATAATAAACACAAACAATGTAAATACACTATTAGAAATAGAAGACAAATGTAAATGGCTACATAATAATAGACTTAAATTATATAAAACATTCACTCAATCATTGTAAAATTATTGTACACTCTATACTTAATACGAAACTATATCTCGTCATCAGAATCACGTAACAATAAGCATAACTGTAAAACAAAATAGTCGTATTTGCTAACAAATACTCTTATAAAGGAAAGGGGTGTAGTTTTTTCCCAGTTCCAAACCTGGAACTATCCAATACATAACTATGTCCCACACAAGCTTTTGCGATGTCCCACTCAAACTCAGTAAGCTCTCTATTAAGCACATTCTAGAACCCACATGTCAATCTAAATTTACCGTGAGAAACTCTTAGTAGAGCATTGAACCCAGAGTTAGCAAAAGTACAATTGGGTCAATGCAATGCAAGCAATATTGCAAGCGAAGAGTTCCGTGGGAACCTATTTGAATCGCGTTCGATTGGTTATGGGAAGTAGATTTAAAACTAGAGTAGGAATTTTATAGAATAAGCAAATTTAATATACAAAGAAATTTGTGAATAAAAGGAAGGAACGAGGCTAGCACTCGATCAGAATTGTTCCATAGGCAGACAAAGTTGCTAGTTTTAATCGGGAACCCTTGCCTTCATATCGGCAAGTTGATTGAAAGGAACGTTTGAGCAAAGTCTGCCTTGGAAAGTTTGGCAGACTACAAGTTGCCTTAAATTTCGCCAATTACAATATTAGAAATATCGGCCGCCTGTTCTTTTGGACTGCATGGACTAACATATATATATATTGTTATCCTTTCCGAGTATGACTTATTTCTAGTGAGAATAAGATTATAACTTTAGATGATTATAGAAGAAGACGCCCATCACTTGGCCTACCACGCGCTTCACGTGCAATAAACATTTTGCACGATGACCCAAAAATAATCATCAAATACATTACATACGTTACATTTGCGTTACGTTTTGAAGATTTCCACCTCCCAACGTTGGGAAAAAAAATTATAAAATTTATCTATTCGAAGCAATGCTTGTAAAAACACCATCAAAACTTTTTCTCATGATTATTAAAAAAAATTAAATAAAAAATAGAAATCATAAACAGTCATCAAGATCTTCAAGGTCATATCTGTCATTCACTTTATCTCACGAAGCAGATATAATATGTGGATCATTTAGGTGTCAGTTGATGTGTATTACCATTTTTCCGAAGTGTTTAAATTTATAAAAAAAATATTTCAGCCGTTTTTCTAATTTAATAAAAGAAAATGGGAAAAATCAGAGTTTTTTCTTAAAAATCAATTAACCTGATTTGCACAGCTCAGTTTAAATGTTAATATAAATTTAACATTCCCATCAGTTTTGAATAGAGACCTACAAAACCTTTTTGGATGGTTCTGCAAGAAACTAAATTAAAAATAAAAAATCATTCAAATTTACCATGTAAAAACGGTTCATACGAATGATATCACCTTATTTCTTTTATTCTAAAGACTTTATTGTAAATTCAATCAAAGTTTTATAATATTTGCATAATTTGAGCAGATTTTGAACAGTTTTTAAAGTATTTTGATTTTAATAAAAAAAATTGCTTAAATTTTGAAATACAACAAAATTTCAATGAAATTTGTATTTGTGGTAATCAACACTTTGAATGCTAAAATGTTTTGTAGTCAATACTTTGCAAGATCATATGCTTCAAAAAGCTTACATCAAATGAAAAGTTGTAGTTTTCAGTAGATTCATTCTTTAGTAATCGTAAGATTCCAATTACTTCCTCCAACATCAATTTATGACAAACATTTTACTTTTTACATGAAATTGAACTTATTTTTGACCGCATATTCAAACAATTTCAAGACCTATAGAAAATATAAAGTAATTAATAATCTAATTGATGTAAGATTGTGAAAAAATACAAATTCAATGATTATGCCGCAGTCATGGAAATTTTGAACACAACTATTCAAAATGGCCATCACGCGACAAAATCTCTTCAGTGGGCGTAATAACAAAAACTGCATTCATTCTTGCTGGCGCTCTTTTATCCTTCAAGCATCGATGTGAAAATAGTAAATAACGTAGAGAAGGTCCTCACCGATCGATTGATCAAATCAATCTACCCCATCCACCAAAAGCCTTACTTAATCAATGGATGCTCGCGTGGATGATATGATTAATATTAACGCATTCCTGTTACTGCTATGAAAACCTCTCATTATTATTATTTAAAGAAGTATTTTTTTCAAAATTATTATTGTATTTCATATTTTTAATTTTTATCTAGATATAACTGGGAAGTTTACCGTGTGGACCTCAAGGGTCGCACTTCGCGGCTTGTTAACTTCCCAGTATATGGGAAGTTTTTGTAATCGCCTCGAAATTCGAAATTGAAATTTTCAACATACTCGTATCTTTACGTTTTGAGGTCTTTAGAGTATATTTTAAGTGTTTTTAGAAAGAAGTATGTATATATATATATATGTGTGTGTGTGTGTGTGTGTGTGTGTACGTACATATGTGCGTTCGCGTACAGTATTTCTAGGAGCATAACTCACGTAAACAAAGTCTTATCGACCTCGTTTAGGTGCCAATCGAAGCGTCTTTGCAATTTTCAGAGCTGATTAGTTTTTTGGAACCTTCAGTCGATGGTGTTTGCTGTTTTGACCCCTTGAAGGTCATTGCTGTCATGCATTATATCTCACGAACCAAATATGCGATTTTTATCATTGAGTTGCCAATCGACGCGTATTAACATTTTTGTGTTTCCGTCTTACCTTTAAAAAATGCGTTGGAGCCGTTTTTTAATTTATTAAAATAAGTGCAAAATATTTAGGTTTTTTTCAGAAACAATAAATTTTTATCCTAATTTACAAAGCGCAGTGATCAATGTTTATAAAATTTATATAATCCAAATCGTGTTTGTCAAAAATCAGCAAAATTTATTCTAATGATTATGAAAAAATTAAATTAAAAATAAAAGACGATATTTAAAATGGCCACCACGCGACAAAATCTCTTCAGTGGGCGTAATAACAAAACTGCATTCATTTTTGCTAGCCCTCTTTTGTCCTTCAAGTATCGATATGAAAAAAAACAAATAACGCAAAAAAGGATTTTTAACCGACCCCCACCACCCACCGATTGATCCGCGTGAATATTCAATCAAAACCAATCCACCCCTCATCCACCAAAAGCACTTCGTATTTAATGGACGCTCCCGCAGATGATACGATTAATTTGAACTCATTCCAATTACTGTTATGAGTACCTCTAATTATTTTTATTTAAAGTTTAATTACTTTCATAATTGTGTTTAATATTTTTAATATTTATGTAGATATTACTGGAAAGTTGAGCGTGTGAACCTCAAGGGTCCCACCTCACGGCTTGTTACTCATTTCGATTGGTTTGCAGCCAATTTCTCCACTCGTTGAGTAGTTCCCCTAAGACCCTTTGGTTATCTATGTCAAAGGCAGGAGGGTTTTACCGGGACGGAGGCAGCATTGGCATTAGCCTGAAAGCCATTTCCGCAAGATGTCACTCTTGGGTACGCAGGTGACAGAATACTACTGCTACCAGACCAAAGCATCAGATAAAGTCGTTAAGACAAGAGAGTTGTCCAGAAAACATTTGAAGTCGTGCCGTGGTAGATCATTTAGCGTTATCCAGGATGCACCACGAGGAGGCGATCTACCCTACACCCCTTGAGCGCTAGTTAATTAAAATACTATTTTAATTATCTAAAAAAATATCAGGGAGAACCTTGAACTTTATTGCAACCTAGATACAGAACTTAATCTAGCTAATCACAATAACTTAAATACGTAAATTTCACTGATTCAGATTAATTCGTTTCCAATGGATTCTGGTGAAGTGCAACGTTGCGATACTTTTGTTGCACGTGTACAGTATTGCTGGTGCAGGTCTGCTCGTTCAGGTATCAGCCTATATAGTGCTTTGTTCATAAAATAATGGTGACTACGTTCTTTGCGTAGGGTTGTCAGAAAATATATATGATCATAGATCAACAGGTTGAAATTCACCAAAAACGTCACATCCATTTTTTATCATTATCTCTAATTATTTGCAAATAACCTCCTCGCAAACATTAAAGATTTCATTGTACTAGTTTGGTTCGATCAATTCAATTGTTATCATTTTGTTAAGGCATTCTATGGAAGGTTTTGCAGGCTTTACAAAATCTTTTTATGAATTCACGGTACTACTTTCGAATTGCTAAGAATGATTTTATTTATTTTGCGCTCTTGAGTAAATGCAAGTTGTATATGGTTATTATGTAGTCCAGATACCCATTTTCCAGAAGTTCTAACACCATAAGAGATAACAAAGCGACCTACAAAAGCGATCTCTTTGTGCATGAATTTCAATTTATCCAATTGCATTTTTTGGTTTGCATTCTGCACTCGAGCGAATACATTGTGAAAATGTTCAATATGCTCTTGTATTGATGTAGAGAAGATGATACTATTATCGAGGTAGACTTAGCAGATTGTGCCTTGTCAATCTCTCTAGCCGTTGTTCATAACCCATTGAATGGTAGAAGGGGTGTTTGTCGCCCAAAAGCCATTTGAATATATTCGAAGTGCTCACCTCGGACGGTAAAAGTCGTTTTGCGAAGTCATGAGGATCCATTTCAATCTGATTAAATCCTTTAGCTAAGTCTAATATTATGAAATACCATCCTCTTCCTATTGTGAAAAATATTGGTGATATTTTGAGTCGGATATTTATCGTTTGGTTTCATTTATGGTATTCTATCAAAACTCTCTACATTTGTCTCCCACATAGGTCTTTCTTTTTGGGGACAATATATATATAGAAATCCAAGGGGAAACCTTGTTCTTATGATTCCTTAATCTAGCATATTGTTGATTTGTCGACGGACTTCGGCTTTATGTATGTATGGATAAAGACGAGTTTTGGTTTATAGTAAGAAATCGTTAGTGGTGTAAATGTCATGTTTTATTTTATTCGTAAATGTAAGGTTCTTTTTCTAAAATGTATTAGTTCTGCGGACGAACGTTGAAAAGAAGATTCTGTTCCTCCAAGTTTAGATTTCAACCCCAAATGAGGTTTTCCAGACCGTCCTTTCTTCTGTTTTTGCTTTTATGGGTGCAGTGGTAAAGGATATTGAAATCATTGACTTCGTTGGAGTCGGTGTGGAAGATTTAATTACTTTTGGTGATATTGAAGAAGAGCGTTTCTATTTTAGTTGAATTATTAGTGACTTCGACATATGTATTTCATTTGTATGCATGGCAAATACCCTTCAAAACAAGGAAATGACTTTCAGTTGTCTTGGTTGTGCGCAAACATCTCCGTTTTCAACGTCAACGGAGAGTTTGCCTACAGTTTTTGATGTAGGCGGAATAGTATAACGTTTCAAAGTAAGATTGGGTTTAAATTGTGATGGGCCTTTTGAAATATTGGTTATCAATATGGTTTTTCATAAGTCGATTTTTATAACTAAATTGGTCAACGTTTTGAGACAAAGTAACCTGGTAGAATATTCGTGGAACTAGAAGATCTAAAATATGCTCTCACCATGGAATTTGGAAGTGTCACAGCTTTCCTTAATACGTTTTTTTTTAAAAACGATCACGGTACATAAACTGGAAAGGAAAAACAACGATAACTTCCTTTGAAGTGTATATTTTATTTTTATACAAACATATGTTTCGATAGCTACTTGCTACCTTCATCAGTGTTGTATCGTTACTAAATTACAAAGTCTGTGATGCCTATATATACCTAACATAAGTGGATACAATTAAGGAATATAATTAAGCCTAAGTTTAAATAATGATGAAAGGCAGTTGCCTGTATCGGTGTTTAATCTGTTCGCCACTGGTTCCTTGTTGATAAAAAGGCTTTCGTAAGGGTCCAATTTTGATGGCTTGGGCTCTCAATGATGTGCTACGCGATCGCTGACTTCAATCCTGTTGATTGTTTTAGGCCCTCTAGCACCAGTTCGGTCTCCCTTATATGTTCCTGGAGTCGTACCCCACTAGTCGCTTCGTTTGTCCTATGTTCGTCTTAGAGCAATCAGGGCAGGTCACCTTATAAAACCGCTTTTCTCCCATAAACTTTTTGGATCTTTAGCGCTACCTACCAAATTTCGACCGAGATGGTGTTGTTATTTGTTTAGTAGTCTTTATTTACACTATAATATTAAATTATATTGAGCGCACAATGTTCCGCGACCAATGCTAGCGTAGAACAGGCCGAGTCGTTGGTCCCCAGGCATAAAGCTGGGGCGGGACCAGAGTCTGCTTGCGCCGTGAGCTTTCTGCCAATCGTGGGAGCTTGCGGGGCTTCACAAATGGAATTTAGCTGGGATGTATGATCTCAGAGTTGATGACGGAAGAAAATGAACCTGTAACGATTCAACATTTTAACAGAAAGTTATATGTGTAAGAGCCTGAAAGGCTTTTTAAGTCCAATATTGAAAGACTTGGTAAGTTTTACGTGTTGGTTTATCAAATTCCAAATCCAAACTGCTACTTATTATTTCTAAACACTTAAAATAAATCTTATTGTTTATGTCTGAAAATCTTAGCTAGCAAGAATGATTAAAACTTACACCGGATGTTTACATATATTTTGGGTGCGGATTGCAATATCAGCATTTATCGTTGTTTCGAGCTTAGCTCGATTACAAACTTGCGGCAAGCTATTATGTTTAAAATCGTCGATGTGGCGATTTTAGTGAAGTGAGGAACTTGATACTTGAGATTTAAGTGTATTAATGCTTGTTGCCATAACTCCTCCATACTGAGATTGTAAATTGCCCTCAATTTCGAATTTATTGCTTTTTTTTCTTTTTGTAAGTCTTTTTTTAGGTGTAGAATATTGTATTTTAACCTTAAAGGTTCCAAACTTTCGTATCCAAATAATTGAGACAAAAGCTGCAAAAACGATTATGGCTTTTCAATTTTCTGTAGTTTAGTTAGTTCGTTATTTTTCCAATGCAATTCTTCTAGTGAAATTGTATGTACTTTATCAAAGCTATAGTTACTTTTAGGAGAGAACAAGAGAACATGAGGGTTGAATGTTGTTTGAAAATTTTCGAAGATATTATTGAGAACTGTTTTCCATTTTTCAAATTTAATGATCGCTTGTTTTGGAATTGTTACGATTTCATTATTGTTTTCAAAAATTACAATTGTGTTCCTAAGTATAATTTTCATTGTATTTCAAAACAGGCAATATTTTTGTGATATTAAGCTTATTATAAGTATGTGGTTATTTTAAATTGAAGATATAATATTGTTGAATTGTATTAAAACATTGCATTGTATTTTTTGAAGCTTTTCAACTGTTATATTATATTTATCAATTTCTTCATCTTCAAAGATGTATCTTTTTGAAAATCCTGTTTTTTTTTGTTGACGTAAAAATTATTTCTTTAGTTTTTCTCGTTAATGAGATGTACATCATTTCCAAGTCTCCATTGTATTCTGTAAGATGACGATTAATATTTGCAGTGTAAGCTTTAATTTCGTGAAAATAGTGACTTTATGGAAGTTTACAGATGTTTCTTCAACTATGTAGTTGGTGGATTTGGTTGTTTGAATTATTGTTTAGCACGATTATTGCGCGTTGATTGTGAAATAAATTTTCTTAGTTGTTACCAGTTTTGTCTCTATGACATCAATTAGTTTTAGATTAAGTTTAGCTAATTGTGTCGTCATATTTTTAATTAATTTTGCTGCTAACATTGTTTGTTCTTCTAGAGGATGTTGAGTTGTGAATTCAAAGAGGAAATTGTTTTGAAAATTGGGTTTTATTGGGTTTTGGGATTTTTTCTATGTTAGTAAGCGGCTTTAATGTCATTATTTCATGACTTAAGTGTTTGATCAGTAGACTTAGTCTGTTAATGTTTGGATGGTGAAAATTTTCATTTATGAAATTGTGATTGTTAGTGATAACATTATAAGCTTCTTCGTACTTGGTGGCATTAACATTATGAAGGATATGAGTTTTGTGTGAAACCAAATGGATAATTGTGTCTTTAATTGTGACGAATCCTTTCCCAAACGTTAGGTCAATTACTTCCAATGGTTGTCCCTGTGTTATTATTATCCATGCCGTGCAGGTTGTAAAGAATATCGCTATCGTAGATGCATCTAAAGGATGCGATTAGGTTGAATTAATACCTTGGTATTTCTTGGTTTTTAAATGTAGTTGCTTGTGGTAATTTTTCTTTAGCATATTTTGCGTTTTAAATTTTACACGAGGCTCTAACTTGTGACTTTTTATTTTTATGTAATTAGGATTTATTTCTTGTATATGTCTTTCTCTATTGTGATATTCGATGGCCTTTGTTTTGTATTCAATTAAGTTTTTATTTACTTGTTAATTATCGCCTCGATTGTGATGGACTTTGATCGGTGGCTCTTTAGTAGATGTGTGTTCAGTTGTATTATAGATTCTAAGTACTTCTATAATAGGATTATAGAGGTTTAGGTCGTCTTCTTCCTTTTGTCTCAGATAAAATATTCTTAGGTTTTCGTTTAGTGTTTTATGGAAGGTTTCTATATCTGAATTTCCGGTTTTATGTGTTAGCGAGCAAAAATGATAGTTTATGTTATTGGCGTCAAGCCAATCTTTCGTTTTTTGACAATTAATCGAACCTTCGTTGTCCGTCACGATTTTGCTTGGTTTTCCCATTCTATCTTTTATGTCCGCTAACGCTGAATTTACATCGTTCCATTGTCGAGATTTTAATTTTACGAGAGCTGCATACTTGCTAAACTTATCTATGCAAGATAAGTGGAAGTTCTCTCTGTCTTTAAACCAAATGTCGATATGGTAGATTTGATTAGGTAAATTGGGGGTTTCGGTTAATTGAAAAGGTTCTTTAATAGGCTTTCTCTCGTATTTTCCTTTCATGCAAATTGTACAGTTGTTTACATATCGGGTGATTCGATCTTTTAGGTTTGGGTAGAAAAATTGCTTGCGTAAAATATTGTATAGTTTATTTATTCCTAAATGGTTAAGTTTTTTGTGTGCGGATGCAATTTCTTCTGAAATTTCTTCTAATGAGCAATCAACTAATAGGAAATTACACTTCAATAGGTTGACATTCGGATTATCTCGTTTCCATTGAACATAGACATCTTGAAAGTCTTAATAAACTTGGGAGTCTGGTATGTAGATTCCTACGTTGCCCATTTTTGGAGTGTGATTTTCTAAAATATACTTATAAGTGTTCTTGTCCGGTGGATGGTAGGTTAAAATGATTCTTTTCTTACTATTATGAAGTCGTATTACTGTAGCTGAATTTTGAGATGTTTTTCTCAAGATTATCTGGGTTCTAAATGCATTTAATGGTTTTTCTGAAATAAATATATATTCTGTGTTGTGCTCGTCGGCTGTGTGTTGAGTAGCTAATTCTGTACTATGTTGGTTTTTGCTAATTGTTAATTCGTTGTTCAAATGATGAATTTCTATTCTAGATAGCGCGTCTGCGACTTTATTATCTTTCCCCGGTATATATTCGATATCAAAATTGTACTCTTCTAATTTAAATTTCCATCTTTGCAGTTTTTGGTTTGGTTCTTTTAGGTTAGATAAGTATTTCAATGGCTTATGGTCTGTTTGTAATTTAAATTTGATTCCATATATATATAGGGTCTAAAATATTTTGTTGCCCATATAACGGCTAAGAGCTCTTTCTCAATAGTTGAGTATCTGACTTCACTTTCACACAAAGTTCTCGAGGCGTAAGCTATCGGATGTCCTTGTTGAGACAATACAGCTCCTATTGCAAATTGTGATGCATCAGTAGTTAATGTGAACTGTTTGGAGAAGTCTGGATATTTTAGTAATGATTCAGTTTGCAGATATGATTTTAATCTATTGAACGAGTCGACATAATCTTTGTCGGTTAAATTGATTTTGGCGTTTTTCTTTAAACAGTCCGTTAAGGATCTTGCAATTCTTGCATAATGTTTTACAAATTTTCTGTAAAACCCGGTTAGTCCTAGAAAGGATTTGATTTCTTTCGAGGTGTTAGGTATGGGGAATTTTTTTATAGCAATTAGTTTATTTGGGTTAGGTTTCACACCTTCCGTTGTAACAACATGACCAAGAAATTCAGTTTCCTTTTTGAGAAACTCGCATTTATCCAGTTGAATTTTTAAATTTGCTTTCTCCAGAACCGTTAAAATTTTTCTCAAAGAATCGATATGCTGATTTAAAGAAGTACTGAAAACGATAATATCGTCCATGTATACATAACAAATTTTGTTGATGTAGTCTCCCAGTATTTCATTCATTAACCTTTGAAAGGTACTCGGAGCATTTTTAAGGCCAAAAGGCATTCTAAGGAACTCGAAATGTCCGTTTTCGGTTGAGAATGCAGTTTTGTGTTGGTCTTCATCAGCGATTTCAATCTGATGAAACCCTTTTGCTAGGTCGATGGTTGAAAAATATTGACATTTACCTAGTTTGTCAAGTATTTCGTTTATGACTGGGATTGGGTATTTGTCATCATTGGTAACGTTATTTAATTTTCTGTAATCTATAACTATGCGATACTTTTGTATTCCACTTGCGTCTAAATTTTTCGAGACTACCCATATTGGAGAGTTATATGGTGAATTAGATTTTCTAATTATATTTTGTTTCAACATTTCTTGGATTTGTCTGTCCACTTCTTCGCGATAGACTATGGGATATCTATAATTCTTTGTGTAAACTGGGCTGTTTTGTGTTAGAATCAGTTTATGTTTTATGTTACTTGTAAACGTCAGATTTTGGTTCTCACAATACGAAACGCGTTTGAGTAATTTAGCAAGAGCTAGGAGTTTTGCTTTTTCTTCTGAATTGAGATGATTCGTAAGAATATTCTCAATATATTTGAATTCTGGCACGTCCCTCATGAAAGAAAATATTTCTTCTGGAATATTGTAGTTAATGTCAAGTGGTAAAAGTTGGTTATTTATTTTGATGGTGAGATTTAGATAATCAATGATTGCTTGATTAATTGCTAAAACGTCATTTCCAATAATACCGTCGTAATTAGTGTCTAGTTCTGTGATGAGGAACTCGATTGGTTTATTAATTCGGAGGTTTTTGAAAGAAGATACGACAATTTTGCTTTTAATTAATGATGTGCTGTTTACTGTTTTTATAGTAACAGCAGGTATTGCAGTAACATTACAGCAGTTGTAAAGAATGCACTTTTTATTTATCACGCTGCAGGAAGCACCTGAGTCTACTAGAAGTCTAAGGTTACGATTTCCTAGCGTAATTAAATTAATACAAGGTAAATTATTTCCGAAGCATGTATTCAAAAATTTTCGACATTTCCGCAATTGCTTGAATGTCCATTGTTCCGCATTAAATTTTTGTTTCCATATAGTGAAGGTGAGTTTTCTAAAACCCTCCTATTATCGTAGGATGGTTCGTTAGCTTCTACGATGTGATTTGTTAACTTCCCAGTATATGGGAAGTTCTTGTAATCGCCTCGAAAATCGAAATTGAAATTTTCAACATTTCTTTATGTTTTGAGGTCTATAGAGTATATATAAAGTGTTTTTAGAAAGGGAGATGTATATATGTGTGTGTGTGTGTGTGTACGTACGTACGTTCGTGGACACTTTTTCTACGAGCATAACTCACGTAAACAAAGTCGTATCGACTTCGTTAAGGTGCCAATCGAAGCGTCTTTGCAATTTTAAGAGCTGATTAGTTTTCGGGATACTTCGTTCATTGAAGGTCATTCTTGTTATGCGTTATATCTTACGAACGAAACAAACGATTTCTTTGACCAAGGTGTCAATCGACGCGTATTGACATTTATGTAATTCTATAAAGTTTTTACAAAAATTATTGCAGCCGTTTTTTAATTTTTTGAAAAAAAGTGCAAAAAATTAGGTTTTTTTTTCATAAACAATAAATTTTTAACCTGATTTACGAAAGACAGTATTCAATGTTTATAAAATTTATATACTTCAAGCAGTGTTTGTAAAAACAACATCAAAACTTTTTTTCATGATTACGTAAAAAATTAAATAAAAAATAAAAAATCATTAACAGGCATCATGATTTTCAAGGTCATTTCTGTCAGCCGTATATCTCGCGAACTAAACATAGGATTATGATTAAGGTGTCAATCGACGTCTATTAACATTTTTGTGAATCTATAAAATTTTGAAAAAAATCGTTGTCGCCGTTTTTTAATTTAAGAAAAAAAGTGCAAAAAATTAGGTTTTTTTCATAAACAATAAATTTTTAACATGATTTACGAAAGACAGTATTCAATGTTTATAAAATTTATATACTTCAAGCAGTGTTTGTAAAAACAACATCAAAACTTTTTCTCATGATCAAGTAAAAACTTAAATAAAAAATCATTAACAGGCATCATGATTTTCAAGGTAATTTCTGTCATGTGTTATATCTCGCGAATCAAACATTGGATTTGCATGGTTATATTATTTAGAACTGTTTTACATTTTTCAAATTTAATGATCGCTTGTTTTGGAATTGTTACGATTTCATTATTGTTTTCAAAAATTACAATTGTGTTCCTAAGTATAATTTTCATTGTATTTCAAAACAGGTAATATTTTTGTGATATTGAGCTTATTATAAGTATGTAGTTATTTTAAATTGAAGATATAATATTGCTTAATTGTATTAAAACATTGCATTGTATTTTTTGAAGCTTTTCAACTGTTTTATTATATTTATCAATTTCTTCATCTTCAAAGATGTATCTTTTTGAAAATCCTGTTTTTTTTGTTGACGTAAAAATTATTTCTTTTGTTTTTCTCGTTAATGAGATGTACATCATTTCCAAGTCTCCATTGTATTCTGTAAGATGACGATTAATATTTGCAGTGTAAGCTTTAATTTCGTGAAAATAGTGACTTTATGGAAGTTTACAGATGTTTCTTCAACTATGTAGTTGGTGGATTTGGTTGTTTGAATTATTGTTTAGCACGATTATTGCGCGTTGATTATGAAATAAATTTTCTTAGTTGTTACCAGTTTTGTCTCTATGACATCAATTAGTTTTAGATTAAGTTTATCTAATTGTGTCTTCATATTTTTAATTAATTTTGCTGCTAACATTGTTTGTTCTTCTAGAGGATGTTGAGTTGTGAATTCAAAGAGGAAATTGTTTTCAAAATTGGGTTTTATTGGGTTTGGAATTTTTTCTATGTTAGTAAGCGGCTTTAATGTCATTATTTCATGACTTAAGTGTTTGATCAGTAGACTTAGTCTGTTAATGTTTGGATGGTGAAAATTTTCATTTATGAAATTGTGATTGTTAGTGATAACATTATAAGCTTCTTCGTACTTGGTGGCATTAACATTATGAAGGATATGAGTTTTGTGTGAAACCAAATGGATAATTGTGTCTTTAATTGTGACGAATCCTTTCCCAAACGTTAGGTCAATTACTTCCAATGGTTGACCCTGTGTTATTATTATCCATGCCGTGCAGGTTGTAAAGAATATCGCTATCGTAGATGCATCTAAAGGATGCGATTAGGTTGAATTAATACCTTGGTATTTCTTGGTTTTTAAATGTAGTTGCTTGTGGTAATTTTTCTTTAGCATATTTTGCGTTTTAAATTTTACACGAGGCTCTAACTTGTGACTTTTTATTTTTATGTAATTAGGATTTATTTCTTGTATATGTCTTTCTCTATTGTGATATTCGATGGCCTTTGTTTTGTATTCAATTAAGTTTTTATTTACTTGTTAATTATCGCCTCGATTGTGATGGACTTTGATCGATGGCTCTTTAGTAGATGTGTGTTCAGTTGTATTATAGATTCTAAGTACTTCTATAATAGGATTATAGAGGTTTAGGTCGTCTTCTTCCTTTTGTCTCAGATAAAATATTCTTAGGTTTTCGTTTAGTGTTTTATGGAAGGTTTCTATATCTGAATTTCCGGTTTTATGTGTAATCGAGCAAAAATGATAGTTTATGTTATTGGCGTCAAGCCAATCTTTCGTTTTTTGACAATTAATCGAACCTTCGTTGTCCGTCACGATTTTGCTTGGTTTTCCCATTCTATCTTTTATGTCCGCTAACGCTGAATTTACATCGTTCCATTGTCGAGATTTTAATTTTACGAGAGCTGCATACTTGCTAAACTTATCTATGCAAGATAAGTGGAAGTTCTCTCTGTCTTTGAACCAAATGTCGATGACAATCGATGCGTATTGACATTTATGTAATTCTATCAAGTTTTTAAAAAAATTATTCCAGCCGTTTTTTAATTTTTTGAAAAAAAAGTGCAAAAAATTAGGTTTTTTTCATAAACAATAAATTTTTAACCTGATTTACGAAAGAAAGTATTCAATGTTTATAAAATTTATATACTTCAAGCAGTGTTTGTAAAAACAACATCAAACCTTTTTTTCATTATTACGTAAAAAATTAAATAAAAAATAAAAAATCATTAACAGGCATCATGATTTTCAAGGTCATTTCTGTCAGCCGTATATCTCGCGAACCAAACATAGGATTATGATTAAGGTGTCAATCGACGCGTATTAACATTTTTGTGAATCTATCAAATTTTGAAAAAAATCGTTGAAGCTGTTTTTTAATTTAAAAAAAAGTGCAAAAAATTAGGTTTTCTTAAATAAACAATAAATTTTTAACCTGATTTACGGAAGACAGTATTCAAGTTTTATAAAATTTATATACTTCAAGCAATGATTGTAAAAGCGTCATCAAAACTTTTACTGATAATAGCAAAAAAACATTAAATAAAAAATAAAAAATCATTAACAGTCATCATGCTCTTCAAGGTCATTTCTTCCATTCACTATATCTCACGAACCAGATATAATATTTGCATCATTAAGGGGTCAATCGACATGTTTTAACATGTTTTTGATTATTTTAGCATCATAAAAATTCAGGGTTTTTTCATAAAAAATTATTTTTTAAACCTGATTTGCACAACACAGTAATAGGTGTTTATAAAATTTATACATTCCTATCAGTTTTTGAAGAGAAACCAGCAAAACTTTTTTCATGGCTCTGAAAAAAATTCAATTAAAAATAAAAAAAATCATTCAAAGTTACCATATGAAAAGGGTTCTTCCGAATGATATTACCTTATATCTATTATTCTAAAGAATTTGTTGTAAATTCAATCAAAGTTTTAAAATGTTTGGATAATTTGAGTAGATTTTTAATAGTTTTTGCAGTCTTTTCATAGAAATAAGTGGCTTAAATTTTGAAAACCATCAAAATTTCAATCAAATTTGCATTTGTGGTAATCAATCATCATCACCCATCCACCAAAAGCCTTGTAAGTAATCAATGGATGCTCCCGTAGATGATATGATTAATATTAACTCATTCCTGTTACTGCTATGAATACCTCTCATTATTATTATTTAAAGTAGTACTATTTTCAAAATTATTATTGTGTTTAATATTTTTAATGTTTATCTAGATATTACTGGGAAGTTGATCGTGTGGACCTCAAGGGTCGCACTTCGCGGCTTGTTTGTCTTTAAACTCGCGAATGGTCAATATCCATTGGTTCCACAGGGGGTTGGGTACTATAATAAGGAAAAGTTTGTCTTGGATTATTGGAATATGATTGGTTGAAGTTCACATTTTTTCGCGAATTTGAAGATCTTGGATTGTTACTATGATGATAAAAACTGTTATTAGGATATTGTCGAAAATTATTGTTAAAATTGGTATTTGCACTATCATTTCGATATTTTGCGTTGAAGCTTCGTAAATTATTACTAAAATTTTCAACGTTCTGTCCAGTTAGATTGCGTCTAACATCATTAAAATTTTTATTGTACCGATTTTGATATTTATACACTTGAAAATGCAAATATCCAGCTTCTACAAGTGTGCAAAAGGCTTCATCTATAGAAGATGGCTTTTGTGCTGCTATAATACCTCTAAGTGGTTCAGGCAAGTTGTCTCGAAATATATTTAGAGCCAGTGAATTATTAGCCTTAAATATTTCTGATTGTTGAGTCACATTGTCAACTTCCACTTTCACTTTATTGTTCAAATGGTAAACACACTTCATAATATAGTCAAAGTATTCTGAAAGGTTTGTGAACTAAGCATTAACTAAATTTTCATACAACTGACTTCTGCTTTTTGCAGTACTAAAGAATCGAATAAGGAGTTTTTTTTTTTGTTGGCAAATCAGAGACTTGGTGAGCATCAATTCGCTCTCGTGCTTTGCCAATTATTTTCGAACTTAAAATATTTTGCACTGCTACTTTTATATGATCATCTAATTCTTCCACAATTGGATTTTTTTGAAATCGCTCAAAGGTTCCATGCACAAGCTCTCGATTCTATTCAAAATCATCAATTTATTTATTTACAAGAGGATCCGAAAGAACAAAATTTTTGAAAATTTTTTGAAATCGCTCAAAGGCTCCATGCACAAGCTCTCGATTCTATTCAAAATCATCAATTTATTGATTTACAAGAGGATCCGAAAGATGATAATTTTTGAAAATTTTTTGTAATCGCTCAAAGGCTCCATGCACAAGCTCTCGATTCTATTCAAAATCATCAATTTATTGATTTACAAGAGGATCCGAAAGATGAAAATTTTTGAAACTTTTTTGAAATCGCTCAAAGGCTCCATGCACAAGCTCTCGATTCTATTCAAAATCATCACTTTATTTATTTACAAGGGGTTCCGAAAAATGAAAATTTTTGAAATTTTTTTGAAATCGCTCAAAGGCTCCATCCAAAAGCTCTCGATTCTATTCAAAAACATCAATTTATTAATTTACAAGAGGATCCGCAAAGTGAAAATTTTTGAACATGTTTTTAAATCGCTCAAAGGCTCCATGCACAAGCTCTCGATTCTATTCAAAATCATCACTTTATTTATTTACAAGGGGTTCCGAAAAATGAAAATTTTTGAAATTTTTTTGAAATCGCTCAAAGGCTCCATCCAAAAGCTCTCGATTCTATTCAAAAACATCAATTTATTAATTTACAAGAGGATCCGCAAAGTGAAAATTTTTGAACATGTTTTTAAATCGCTCAAAGGCTCCATGCACAAGCTCTCGATTCCATTCAAAATCATCAATTTATTTACTTACAAGAGGATCCGAAAAATGAAAGTTTTTGAAATTTTTTTTAAGTCGCTCAAAGGCTCCATGGACAAGCTCTCGATTCTCTTCAAAATCATCAATTTATTTATTTACAGGAGGATCCGAAAAATGAAAATTTTTGAAATTTTTTTCAAACCGCTCAAAGGCTCCATGCACAAGCTCTCGATTCTATTCAAAATCATCATCATTAAAAAAAAAAATCTCTATTATTTCGATGAAATTGTGCAGCTCCCGCTGGTTGCCATCGAATAACGGGATTGCTGCCAGCAGATTAAATGCGCACCGCTCATTTGCACGTTTCGTTTCTTCCGACATATTGTAAAATGTTCTTACTTACGGTTTTGATTCTTCAATTCAATTTTTAACTTCCCAGTATATGGGAAGTTCTTGTAATCGTCTCGAAAATCGAAATTAATATTTTCAACATTTCTTTACGTTTTGAGGTCTACATAGTATATATAAAGTGTTTTTAGAAAGGGAGACGTATGTGTGTATGTGTGTACGTACGTACGTACGTACGTCTGTACGTTCGTGGACACTTTTTTCTACGAGCATAACTCACGTGAACAAAGTCGCATCGACTTCGTTAAGGTAATAATCGAAGCGTCTTTGCAATCTTAAGATTAGTTTTTGGAAAACTTCGGTCGAAGATGTTTGCTGTTTTGCCCGTTTGAAGGTCATTTCTGTCATGCGTTATATCTCGCGAACCCAACGTACGATATCCTTGAACAAGGTGTCAATCGACGCGTTTTGACATTTACGTGATTCTATAAAATTTAAAAAAAAAACTCTTGGAGCGGTTTTTAAATGTTTGAAAAAAAGTGCAAAAAATTGGTTTTTTTCAAAAACAATAAATTTTTAACATTATGTTAAAGTCCAAGTAATCAATGTTTATAAAATTGATATACTCCAAACAATGTTTGTAAAAACAACATCAAAACTTTTTCTCATGAATACGTAAAAAAATAAATTAAAAATAAAAAATCATTAAAAGTCATTATGATTTTCAAGGTCATTTTTATCATTTACTATATCTCACGAACCAGATATAATATTTGCATCATTATGGTGTCAGTAGACGTGTATCGACATTTTTATGAAGTTTTTAACATTTCAAAAATTCGTTTCAGCCATTTTTTTAGTTTAATAGAAGAAAATGCGAAAAATTATGGTTTTTTTCATAAAAAAATATTTTTTTAACTTGATTTGCACTGCACAGTGATACGAGTTTATAAAATTTATACATTCTTATCAGTTTTTGAAGAGAAAGCAGCAAAATTTTCTTACATGATTATGAAAAAAATTAAATAAAAAATAAAAAATCATTCAAAGTTACCATGTATAGAGGGTTCATACGAATGATATTAGTTTATATCTTTTATTCTAACAAAATTGTTGTAGATTTAATCAAAGTGTTACAATATTCGCATAATTTGAGCAGATTTTATAGTCTTTTAATTAAAAAAAAACTGCTTAAATTTTGAAAACCAACAAAATTTCAATCAAATTTGCATTTGCGGTATCAACGCTTTGAATGGTAAAATGTTTTGTAGTCAATACTTTGCGAGATCATATGCTTTAAAAAGCTTTCATCGAATAAAAAATTGTAGTTTTTAGTAGATTAATTCTTTAGTAATCTTAAGATTTCAATAACCATCATCATGTGTAATACATTTTACTTTTTACATGCAATGGAACCAATTTTTGACTGCATATACAAAATTTTTCAAGAACAAAAACGCCCCCACCGATTGATCCGCGTGAATATTCAATCTGTACTCATCGACCAAAAACCTTACGTTTTCAATGGACCCTTCCGTAGACGATTTGATTCATATTAACTCATTTCTGTTACCGCTATGAATACCTGTCATTGTTACTACTTAAAGTAGTATTATTTTCAAAATTATTATTGTGTTTAATGTTGTTGATGTTTATGTAGATATTACTGGGAAGTTGACCGTGTGGACCTCAAGGGTCGCACCTCGCGGCTTGTTAATCTTGGTTTTGCGTTTCTATTCTATTCTCGATTCTGATGTCCGGTGTTGGTATCCTGACGGTGAATTTCGATCACCTATTGTTTCGGAAACCGGTGATTTTCGGGCACTAATTATTTCGACGATTGGTGAATTATAATCACTAATTGTTTCGGAAACCGGTGATTTTCGGTCACTAATTATTTCAACGATTGGTGAATAACAATCACTAATTGTTTCGGAAACTGGTGATTTTTTGGTCACTAATTATTTCGACGATTGGTGAATAACAATCACTAATTGTTTCGGAAACTGGTGATTTTTTGGTCACTAATTATTTCGACGATTGGTGAATTACGATCACTAATTGTCTTATGTGAGCCGGATTGATCGTGAGTAGGACTTGGTTTTTTTTTTCGCGTAACTTTTGTCCGAAGACCGACTGCGCCAGTTATATGTGTAAGAGCCTGAAAGGCTTTTTAAGTCCAATATTGAAAATCTTGGTAAGTTTTACGTGTTGGTTTATTAAATTCCGAATCCAAACTGCTACTCACTATTTCTAAACACTTAAAATAAATCTTATTGTTTATGTCTTAAAATCTTAGCTAGCAAGAATGATTAAAACTTATCCCGGATGTTTACATATATTTTGGGTGCTGATTGCAATATCAGCATTTATCGTTGTTTCGAGCTTAGCTCGGTTACAAACTTGCGGCAAGCTATTATGTTTAAAATCATCGATGTGGCGATTTTAGTGAAGTGAGGAACTTGATACTTGAGATCTAAGTGACTTAATGCTTGTTGCCATAACTAGAATGCCAAATTATGAGGATATATTTATAAATCATACAGGGGAGTCCTGTTTGTGTCTATGTATCCTGTTGATTGCCCGAGACGTCTAATGTGAAATCTGCATCATGTAAGTCTTTATTGTCAGTTTTGGTCTGGTATACTTAGTACTACCATAAATTCTGTCACAACTTTAAAGTAGCATGAAATCTAAGAAATAAAAGATAATGTGTTTATTTCAAAGAAATTTATTTTATTATGGTATTGTTTATTAAATAATATTAACTTTATTCGAATTGACCTCCTTTTGCTTTTATGCTAGCTTTTAAACGTTTTGGCCACTGGTCTTTATTGGCACGCACGGTATCCATCGACATTTCATTTGCTGCTTTCACCAATGATTTTTTCAGACTGTCCAAAATTACGGTGTCCACAAAGCATAATCCAGCGGATTAAAATCTGGGCTCCCGGGTGGCCAATCTTCTTGTGCAATAAAAACAGGAATGTTGTTGCGTAGCCACTCCTGTTTGCTCTTTGCTTTGTGAGCAGGAGCAGAGTCTTGCTGGAAGACCCAATGTTGTCCACCGAAGAGAGTGAATGATGAAGGTTTCAAAACACCTTCTAGCACATTGGTTTGATACACTGCTGCTTCAGTTTTGACTCCCTTTTCGCAAAAATGGAGTTACACCTTTATGGGATACACCCCACCAAACACCATTACAGAAGCTGAATGATGGCCTCGTTGCACTCTGGGAACCGTTTTTTAGCGTTTTCTGATGATGTTGAATAAACCTTATCATTTTGTTTATTAAAAACTTCCTCCACAGTAATTTTTTTTCCATCGGTAAAGAGAATGTTCTCATGCCCATCAGTTGCGTGCCAAAGCAAGAGACGCTTGCATCTTTCCAATCTTATTTCCTTTAACCGTGGAGTCAACATGTGGGCTGTTGACCGACGATAAGCCTTCATATGAAGTTCATTTCGAATGAGTCTACTCATCGATCTTGTGGAGATTTCCTACTCACTCGACAAAATTTTGTGTTTGCGCAGCGGATTTCTACCGATGCGCTCTCGGACAGTTTTGGTGGCACTGGCTGTTCTAATGGTACGTGGACGACCGGTCCTTGCTCTATCATCTATGCCTTTTGCACGATAAATAAATCTTTTTGTTATTTTGGGCGGTTTCAACAAATTCAAAATTTCAGAAGCACTTTTGCCACACTTATTGAGTGCTATTATAGCGATACGATTCGAAACGTAAAGAAAAGTTGAAAATTTCAATTTCGATTTTCGAGGCGATTACAAGAACTTCCCATATACTGGGAAGTTAATAATAATAAGGTTTTGAACAGGCATGTCACAATTGCAAAACGTGAATTTTGGTTATAAATAACAACTTTGTTCAATGAAATACGAAATTAATCTGGAAATACTTTCATAAAATTACTGATTAGATTGCATTTTCGAAAAAGTAGAAGTCAAATTTTCACAAGTGTAGAAATTGAATTTTTTGAGTAAACTCTGGAACAAATATAATTAATCAAATGCCTTCCGATATTTTGTCTGTGGGATGAATAGAGATGAAGTCACGTTTTCTTGTGTGGTATCGTTGCTGTTAGCAACGTAATTCACGCACTGCTTGAGTCTTTTCGATGCAAATTTACACGGTCCTTCTCATTGGGACACAGTCTAGCGTTTTCGCATTATAACCTTATAAGTCTTCTAAAAGTTCCTTGGATACTTCCGAACTTTCTTCATTCTTTTTATTGTTGAAATTGCATCCACCATCTCGTCATAGGACAAGAAGTTCAAATTTTTTCAACTCACACATTACTGCCTTAGGCTATTTTGACTCACATTTGCTCAAAATGATGAGACAACACGACTCCCTTAAACATTTTTCTTTGCTCTGCCCTTTTTTCATCTTTTGTGCGAACATTACTAATGCTCCATGTCTATTTATCTTTACCTTTTCTTTTAATTTCTGTACATATATATGAGTATTTAGATATTTATTGTTTATATAAATGAGTAGATACATAAATATATAGGTATATATGAAGTTTTATCTCATAAACGGATGTTAAATACAAGATTTGAGTTTGACATGAAAACTACTCAGTCTCACGTTAATTGTTATAAAAAACACTCAAAATTGGTCAGGACGATTCACCATTAGAAAAAATGAAATTAAATAATATTTTTTGCAATACCCCATTATTCACTAAACATAAGAACCATATATCGTATTTTTATGAATTTTATTTTGCAATTTCAAAAATTCGATGTGGTGGTTGAGGCCTTTCTAAGGATTGCAATATTACGGGACTCCTTAACTTTTTTAATTGTATATTACAACACAAATATCCAAAAGATCTCCAGAAACTTTTTTGTTAATTTCCCGGTATATGGGAAGTTCTTGTAATCGCCTCGAAAATCGAAATTGAAATTTTCAACTTTTCTTTACGTTTTGAGGTCTATAGAGTATTTATAAAGCGATTTTAGAAAGGGAGATGTGTGTGTGTGTACATAAGTACGTACTTTTTTCTACAAGCATAACTCACGAAAAAAAAGTCGTATCGACTTTATTAAGATGTCAATCGAATCGTCTTTACAATCTTGAGAGCTGACTAGTTTTTTGGAAACTTCGGTCGGGGGGTTTGCTGTTTTGACCCCTTGAAGGTCATTGCTGTCATGCGCTATATCTGAAGAACCAAACATGCGTTTGTCATCATTAAAATGCCAATCGACGCATATTGAAATTTTTGTGATATTTTTTAACTTTTCAAAAAATCGTCGGAGCCGTTTTTTAATTTATTAAAAAAAGTGCAAAAAATTAAGGTTTTTTATGAATAATAATATTTTTAGCCTGATTTGCATGATCAATGTTTATAAAATTTATATACTCTAAACTGTGCCTAAAAAAAATAGCAACTTTATTCTAATGATGATGAAACAAATAAAATTAAAAATACAAATCATTATTTCTTCATGACCTTCTAGGTCATTCATGTCATTCTCTATATCTCGCAAACCAAATATAATATTTGCATCACTTAGATGTCAATCGTCGCATCTTAGCATTTTTATGATGTTTTCATGTTTTTAAAATATCGTTGGAGCAGTTTTTTAATTTAAAAAATAAATGCAAAGCCTTAAGGTTTTTTCATAAAAAAATTAATTTTAAACCGGATTTGCACAACACAGTAATAAATGTTTATAAAATTTAAATTTTCTTATCAGTTTTGAAGAGAAACCGGCAAACCCTTTTTAAAATGATTAAAAAAAATTAATTATTAAATTAAAATTAAAAAAAAACTAAATTAAATAATAATTCAAAGCCACAATGTAAAAGTGCTCATACAAATGATATTACCTGATTACTCTTATTCTAAAGACACTGTAGTTGAATCAATCAAAATTTATTAATATTTGTACAATTTGAGCAGATTTTTAATAGTTTTTGCAGTACCCTGTTTCAATTTAAATAAAACAACCGCTTAAGTTTTGAAAACCATTTTGTTTTTCAAATTAACATTTGTTGTAATGAACGCTTTGAATGGTAAGATCATAAACTTTAAAAAGCTTTCATCAAATAAAAAAATTGAGTTTTTAGTAGTTTTGTTCTTTAGTGTTTGTAAGATTTTAATTACTTCCTCCATCATCATACGTAATGCTTTTTAGTTATTACATGCAAATAAACCGCTTTTTGACTGCACATTCAATGTTTTTCAAGACCAACTGAAAACAATCCCCGAGGAACGATCCTTGAGGTCCACATGGTCAACTTCCCTGTAATATCAACATAAATATTAGAAATATTAGACACAATAATAATTTTGAAAGTAATACAACTTTAAATAATAACTAGCAGAACCTAGCACTCGAAATTCGAGTGCAATGATGATTTTATTATATTTGACTCTAGAAATTCGATCGAATAATCATCAATCTCAGTTAGACTCCTTATTTTCACGCTTTCACAAATTTAAGTTAAATTCAAAAACCTTTTTCCAAAATTTCCTTAGAAACGTGTATTTAAACTATTAAAACAGATGTACATTTCGTCTGGAACACCCAGGCTTCTTCAGTGTATATCTAATTCCCTAAGTTCTGTGTTTCTATTTTAATCCCTAACATTTTACATTTTCATCGCAAAATTTAATAAGTTTAATTGATCCATTCCCTAAGGTTTTTGAATTTAGCTTAAATCATCAATCAATATAATAAAACGGCACGCGAAATTTGTTTTTCTTTTGTGATTAAATAATGTTTATGAGTATTAATAATGTTTAAAAATCATTATTCAATTATTGGCGCTCAAATCATCTCGAACGTATGACAATGATAAGCGTTTTGCGCATGTCATCCCTCGATTTTTACATTCGTGAGATCTACCAAACCGGTTTGTGTAAATAATGTTAGGAAAATGAAACATCGTTTTTAAATCTTGAAAGTTTTCTTCAACTGAAAACGCTTTTTTTTTGAATGTTAGACGACCTACAGCAAAACAAACTAAAAAAATATGACCAAATAGTGAAGAAAGTGCGTATCCATTTACATAATGAACGGCGACGATAAATATAATACACAGGAAAGGTCCACAAAGAGAAAGCTATCATACAACACCGAACTGTCAAATACAATACGGTGTAACCGTTCATGTGTGAGAATGAAAATATTGCTAAATGTGGTGAAATTTGATGATTTAATTAGCTTCCAAAAAAGAAACTAAAACACTCGGAACAGTCCTAGATACGAACCTGGGACTCCCGCGTGCAATGGCAAGTTACCACCGCATGCACTACACAACCCATAGAAAATGAAGGGTTCTATTTTGGTACTGAAGTTTAGTATACCATTCGTATTCATCGCTGTGTAAACGTTCAACGTTGTGTATGTATTAGTAACAAAATCTATTTTCTATTTTCTTTCGATATTTTCCAAACAGATTTTCACACAAAATACAATTCTGCACATCTACAGGATATTCACTTTTTTATGATGTATTTTTTATGAAAATCGGTCCAGAAACAACGGCTAAAATGGTACCACAAAATTCATGTTAGCCGTTTAATTATATAGATAATGAGAGGTATTCAAAGCAGTAACAGGAATGAGATAATATTAATCATATCATCTACAAAAAGAACCATTGACTAAGTAAGGTTTTTGGTCGATTGGAACAGATTGATTTGTTTGAATATTCATGCGGATCAATCGGCGGGGGCTTTTTATACGTTATTTTTTGTTTTCATTTCGATGCTTGAAGGATAAAAGAGCGCTAGCAAAAATGAATGCAGTTTTTGTTATCACGCCCACTAAAGCGATTTTGTCGCGTGATGGTCATTTTGAATAGTTTCGTTCAAAATTGCCATCACATCGACATAATGACTGAATTTGTATTTTTCACAATTTTACATCAATGAGGTTAATAAATAATTTTGAACCTGAGCATATATTGAATAGTTTTTACAGCACCGTGTTTTAACTTTCATGAAAAATCTGCTTAAATTTTGAAAACCAATGAAAATTAAATCAAATTTACATTGGTGGTTATCAGCGCTTTGAATGGTAAAATGTTTTTTAATCAATACTTTGCAAGATCATATGATTTAAAATGCTTTAATAAAAAAAAAGTTTTTAGTAGATTTAATCTTTAGTAATGATAAGATTTCAATTACTTCCTACATCATCATTTGTAATATATTTTCCTTTTTACATGCAATTGAACCTATTTTTGACTTCATATTCAATGATTTTCAAGACCAACAGAAAATATGAAACAATTATTAGTGTGATTGATGTAAAATTGTGAAAAATACAAATTCAGTGATTATGCGGAAGTTGCGGCAATTTTTAACGCAACTATCCTTCAGTGGGCGTAATAATAAATACTGCATTCATTTTTGCTAGCGTTCTTTTGTCTTTCAAGCTTCGATATGAAAATAACAAATAACGTATGAAGGGCTTTGTAATCTGTCCTTCCTTCGATTGATCCGCGTAAATATTCATTTAATACCTCATCCACCAAAATCGTTACGGGATCAATGGACGCTCCCGTAGATGATACGATTAATATTAAGTCATTCCAATTACTTTTATGAGAGGTACATTATCATTATTTGAAGTACTATTATTTTCATAATTATTTTTGTGTTTAATATTGCATGCATGTCGATATTAGTGGGAAGTTGACCATGTGGACCTCCAGGGTCGTACCTAATGGCTTGTTTATTTTTAGTTTAATTATATTGTATTCATCAAATCTGTTTTACTATTTTTTTCCACAATAGATCATAACTTAGAAATCTTGAAAATATTCAGTACTATGTTGTGCACATGAGGTTATAAATTATTTTTTTTGAAATAACCCTTTGTTTTCAAATTTATCCCTATTAAATGAGAAAAAATCGCTTCAACAAATTTTCTTAAAAAGAGGAAAGAAACATACAAACTCATACGAGTTGCTTGACATCCAAACGATGCAAATGCTATGTTGGACTCGCGAAATATATTACAAGACAGGAATGACTTTCAAATGGCCAGAAAGGCAAACATTCCCAACATTATTCTCGCAAAAACAAATCAGCTTTTGGAATTGCATAGACGCTTCGATTAACACTTCATCAAAGTCGATGCAACTTTGTTACCACAAACAAACGTACACACACACTCGCATACAGACTTCTTTCTAAAAACACTTTAAGTATACTCTAAAGACCTCCAGTCATGAAGATATGTCGAAAATGTCAATTTTGAGACGGTTACAAGAACTTGACATACACTGAGAAGTTTATATTGTGATAGACAGAAACAAAACAGATTGCATGTCCCATCTGCACAGAAGCTTAAATGCTACCTGCCAAATCGATAATAGTCAACAAGCTTTACCAGTCGTAGAGATATTCCTAGGAATCTTGCTGGTAAACCAATTTTCAGGTGCTATGGAGATCGATGGGTTCAAACATAATTTTAACGAAAACATTTTTGGCATCAGAATGAACGGAGAGTTATTCATATCCATATAGATATCAACATTGAAAGTGCCACCAGAACATCTTTTGTCGAAAAATCGATTGTAACAATACTAAGCAATACTAGTAGTTGAAATCCGTTAATAGAATGCATAAAATAATAAGCAATGCAACATTCACCACACTTTCTGGCTCTCCTTTTTTTATTTGGAGACTTATTAGGAGAACATGTTCCAAAAATATCATTATAAGTAATTCATGCATGCCAGAATATAAGCTGAAAGAAAACAGCATTTCAAAATCAACACCCGACCACTCCTTGCATGGCAACAATTAGATCGTGTGACGTTTCAATCGACTATATTTTTAACGATTAGATGCAATCGATTTTGAGCGTTGAGGAGCTCATACAACGGTCTCATCAACTCAGTCAATAATTTCATTTTCATAAAAAGGATCAGCACATCATTATGCTCAGTTTTTGAACAAACGTTGTCACAAAAAAAAATGAGGTTTTAAAATAACTTTTTTATGAACCCAAAAAACCCAGAAAACAAATTACAAAATGTAAGCCAATAGAACCTCTATTGGCTTACATTTTGTAATATGTTTTCTGGTACAAGATCTCATAAACTCCATATCCATCAGTTATATATTGATTCTCTTCGCTGTTTCCATTGTTTCTAACCAAAGACCGCACAGAATTAGCGTGGACTACAATTGATGTACGAAGCCGTAAGTTGACACGGTATGATACCGACCCAGTGACTGGGGTGGTATATTTAATTTTACATACATTTCGTCTAGGCTTGAAACGTTTCCTATTAGCTTAAGGCGTAGTTTACATCTTATTTAAGCTTGAATCTCTCGGGTCCGGATCCTAGAAACTTTAGCTGACGTGCTGTAAGTGACACTATGTTTTCACTCGAAGTGAGGAGGTAGTGAATTTTCGATACGAAGGATCGTGGAAAATTACGATAATTGGGAAATTTTATGGCTTCGGTGGATTTAATAAATGAAGTGAGTGAGGTCAATCAAACGCAAGAATCAATCAATCAAACAATCTTTCACGATATAAATATTTTCAAGCTAGCTTTCTTCAAATGCGTCCTCCAAATGCTTTCTCCAATCAGCTTTTCCAATTGAAAAATCTTGAACTGCAACGGCTGCTGTTACCAACGACAACTCACGTCATACTCAAGCCACCCTTCATATCAAAGATACTTAATAGTTTACTATCGTCGAACTTATGTTTCATCAAGATTTGACCATATTTTGGTTGCTACTCAGCCAACGTCATGTCAATTGGACAAATTCGACTCGCGACCTTTGAGGCCTATACGGTCAACTTCCCAGTAATATTCACATATATATCAAAATATTGAACACAAAAATAATAATGAAAATAAGACAACTTTAAATATTAATAATGAGAGGTACTCATAAAAGTAATTGAAATGAGTTAATATTAATCGTGCATCTACGGGAGCTTCCATTGATTACGTAAGTCTTTTAGTGGATAGGGGTAGGATAGCGATGTTAAAGTATGAATATTCTCGCGGATCAATCGGAAGGGGAGGTGAACAGCTTACAAAGTCTTTGTACGCAATTTGCCACGTTTCCCTAAAAAAATTTGTTGCAACGACAATGGAATGCATTTTTTCGTTGAAGGGCGCTAACGAAAATAAATGCAGTTTTTTATGCCGACTAAAGAGATTTTGTTGCGTGATGTTCATTTTCTTATTTTCCAGTTGGTCTTGACAAACATTCAATATGCAGTTAAAAATGAGAATAACAGCATGTTAAACATAAAAAGTATTGCAAATGATGAGGGATGAAGTTATTGAAATACTACGAACACTTAAGAAGAGACACTTACCACTTTTTGTTTTGTTTTATAAAAGCCTTTTAAATCATTCAATCTTGCAAAGTATTGTTTTCAAAACATTTAAATTAAGGACAATCCAGTGCATTCGTGCCTTGTCAAAATCAAAAATCTATGATGCTGGGGTGTGACAAAAAATTTACGAATGCTTATGCCTGGCTGAAGAAGCAAACCAAAAGTTCTTCAATGGCAGGGTTACCATCGAACGCCGATAATCTGGCATAAAAACGCATTTTACTTGTAACTGTGTCCCCTTCGGAATGCATAAATGCAAGCCAATGTTTCGTGATTAAATGAAGTGATACCGCCAACGACTTGTGGAGAAAAATTTTAAGTTTTTTTTGAACGTAATTTGCGGTACAATTGAAAATGAAGAAATTTTGGCACTAAAAATTCTTTGAATCCTTGAATCCTTTGCGAGATTTGTTTTTGACGTCTAAATTTTTTTTATCGGTACCAGATGTAAATTATGTATGTACAAGTTGTTACAATTTCAGTTTCACCAAAGTTTGCTGTAAACACCTTTTTGGTGGGATCCATGGTTTTCAATATTGGCGGTGTTTCCAAGATGGCTTCCAGACGATTGAAACGGTGACCCAAGAAACTTGAATTTAAGCTTACAAACACCACAATGAAAGTCTGCCTGCAAACCCAAAAAGCATGATTGACTGGACTTATGAACATATTAGAAAAGTGTTGTTTTGGGTGGGCTTGACATCATCATCTGATGTACCCCAATCGCTCTGGTGGTTACAGCAATCCAAAATGCCCTTCTGGCATAACGAGTGTTTTGGAAAAGCGACGTGGAAAATCTTGATCTTTCTTTCTTGCCTGTAAATTACACACAAATTGTAAAATACCACGCCTTTTTTGTCGATGAGCCCCGTGTGAGACTACCCAATCTGAAGAGAAATGTAACTCCAGGCAGAATTTGGTAACAGGACGATGCACATAGGTACGCAGGTATTAAGTACAAATAGAAGTAAATGGTTTAATTGAATATGAGCCAAAGTATTTTAAATAGTCAAAAAGGTCTAATAAAAATAATAAAAAAACAATGTGCAAAATTTATAAGCGTAGGAAACGAATAATATCATTTCATTTCGCTTACTCTTATGTTTTCTATTTCTTATCATTACTTAAATCTCAACGTGCAACGTGACTTGTTTACTAACGTAATTGGAATGCAATGCTTGCATTATGAGGGTATGAATTTCATATAAATGGTCTGGTTTACAATAACCCATTGTTCAATCTTCTAATTTCACTCTTGATTGTCTTTATGCTTTCATAAAAGGTTGAATTCAAGTCTTTGAAGATTGTTTTAGGTTGTTTCATATGATAAAGTGCTTAAAATAAGGATACGCTTTTTTGGAAGGGAAGTTATCAGAGCCAAGCTCTGTGAACCTCTTTTTTTCAACTGTAAAGCAAAAAACATATGGAGTTTGTGAAAGTTATGGATATGAGATAAATGAATCTAGACCAAACTTCCTTTTTTTCTGCCCTTTTGAACTGATTTGTTTATTTCACCTCAATATTAACGAGAGCTACAGTTATACTGAATTAAAAAATTTCGGGAACTGATCTACTAAACGTATTAGCTTTTGGCCAATATATGTACTAATATATGAACTTCTATATCTCGAATTTTTCTATAACTCAAATTTTATTCTTGGCAACTGCATTTTAATATCAATGTAAACGTACTCCATAACTCGAATTTTCTATAACTCGAACAATTTTCTTTGGTAGTTGGTGGTTCGACTTAGGGAAGTTCGACTGTATATGTATATAACTGTATATGTGTATAACTGCCAAAGAAAATTATATATATATATATATATATATATATATATATCTATATATATATATATATATATATATTCTATTAGCTGTGTATGGTATACATAGGAATGTTTCAGCAAAAAAGGGGAAAACATCTATTGTGTATATAAGCAAAGGAGCGCGTCGCGCCCACCGTAGACTCACTCAAGTAATATTGAAATAAATACAGATGGAATGCTGCGATCGTTATAAAAGTTTCACAGGTTTTTTTTGGGTATTTTATTTTTACGACCGCTGCCAAAACACAAAATCTATTTTTTGAATGTTGCACACTAGAATGATTCCTTAAACTCTTCTCTTTTGTCGTATTTTTTATCAAAGATTTTGATTTAAATTTTTTCCATATTTTCCTTCACTATTCATGTCTATTTGCAGTTTATATACATCAGATGAGATGGTTTTGAAAGTAGAATGAAATATTTTATTTTAGTTTCCAATTTCTTGCTGAACTAGCTTTCTGATATGTTCAGCCTTAGAAGTGGATCTAATTTTTTTTTAACTTGTTCCGCTAATGTTTTATGTAACCCTTCTACGTTTTCATTTTCTGTATGGCTATGTGGTATGTTTGTAAGTATATAATTCTATTCCTTCTTTTTCTGGAAATTCTTTTAATTATATAGCTTCAAACTCAATATCTGCGATATCCTACTAAAATGTTCTTTAAGTGGTTTGATAATTGTGACTTGGGTTTTGTTAGATAAATAGTATGCAATACAACATTACACACACAACAAACTCGTTTTCATTATAAAATAAGTATCAATATGGATAATTTGATTAATATCGGATGGAGTTTCTGTTTTATGAAATTTAGATTAGATGGGTTTCATATCCTTTTTCGCTTCGTTGCAAACATCGCACTGGTTCATCGCATTAATTCCAATAATTTAAGATAATGTACTTTATATTTAATTTGAATGTTCGGAATATATTCAAATTCTTCCCTTTTTTATGTATCTTCTGAAAATGCCTGCAATATTATCGTGTTTGGATATATAAATGATTCTTCTGTTGAAACGCGTTTCTGTCTCCTGGTTTTGTTGTTTGTGGGTATAATTTTCGTCTTGTGTTTATTGACTCTTTTCTCACGTTTTGTAATATGGTCAAGCAATTCTTCATCTGCTGAGTGTACTGTTGCCATAGTAGCATCCTCATCTGTCATATTAGAAAAATATCTATTTCAGATTTTAAAGCGGTATATTGTTTTAGATTATCTTCTTTCTTTCCGTATTCTATAGTATCGTCACCATATTTTATTCGACTAAAAAAGTCAGCTACTTAGTTTTTTTTCCTTTGAGGTACTCAATTTTGAACTGATATCGTCCTAGTTTAAACAACAATCTTTGATGTCTAAGGAACATATATTTCTATCTATATTTAGCGTGCAGGACTTTGTTGGTTGCTAATCTGCAGAAATTAAGATTTTTTCCCATAAAGCACTGACAAATAAATAGCTAAGAACACTCTATCAGGCTCGGAATAATTTCTTATTCTAAAAGCTGTCGATGCAACGTATTCTGGGTAACCTTCTTGTGGAAGTTTGATGAGTAACAATAGGAGCGAATGTTTTATCGAAATTTGAATAGCGGAGTATTGGATGACTCATTGTTAAGGTTTTAAGTTTTTCTAAAACTGCAATGTAATTGGCGTCATTTGGGTTGACTTTTATTTTGCTTTTAGATATTTGTCATTTGATTAAACTACTTTACCGTAATCCTTCACAAGTGTCTTGTAATAACCTGTAAGATTTGACTTCTTTGATTTTGACCTCTTGTTGTGTTTTTTTGAATTTGGAGTTCTTCATTAATTGTGGTCTTTTCTGGGTTTGGGCTTTAACCCTTTTGTGTCCTAAAAATTATATTTCTTTCCTCATGAAATTACATTTATCAATTTGTCTTTGAGTTTTTATGTCTCCGATATGTGTTTTTTCAATGTTTTACTGAAGATAAAAATATCATCGAGATAAAAAGTAATTCATCAGTCTTTGAAGTTTGACGGGATCAACGCATTCTTTTATAACCATATAGGCCATGAAGATTGACAAATGTCGTTTTATGTCGATCAATTTTTTTAACCAGGATTTGATGGTATACTTTGGCCAAGTCAATAGTCTTAAAATACTGTACCATGTCAAGTTTACCTTGGATGGTATCAATATTCGGTAATGAAAATTTGTCATCAATTTTGACCTCATTTAATTTTCTATAATCAATTACAATTCTATATTAAACTACACCCGAACTTTCTCAATAGCTTTATAGTTAGCTTAAATAATTTGGTCGCAGCTCCAATTCTCTGTAATTGATCTTAAAAACAAAAGAAACCATGGCTCTCATAAAAAAATGTGTATAAAACCCTGCGAAAAATTAAATTTTTAGCAAGTCATTCATACATCACTTTTACGTGGTGCCAATAATAAAAAAGTGCAAGTCAAAAACCAGACTTAAATTGACTTTTTTATGATAACTTTTTTCCACACCACCCATGAGATACAGTTTACAGGTGCGTTTTTTATGTAGTTTTCCCTATTGACCTACTCCACGGGCTAGGGTTACCGCATGTTTGAAGCTTCTGTCGTTTAGAAGGACCTGGTAGGTGAGCATTAAAACTATTCTCTTGATTTTCTTCAGACATAACCTGAGAAAGGTACTGTGCACTAACACCCTTTAGTAATATTCACTCTCCAAGTTATCTTCTAAAGCACCTGCTGAAGTATTGAATTCTTTCGAGGCTTTAGTATGACCTTCCCTCTTAACGAAATCCATCCCGTTAATTGTAGAAAATTAAAGAGGCTTAACTTCAATTATCCTGAGGTCAGTTATTTTATCTTCTATTATGCTAGTAGTTGAATCTGAGTATATTAAACCCATAAATTGTCTTTTTTCAATTGATAAATTGGGGCATTCTCATTTTCATTCTGTACGTTGTCTATTTCAATGGATTATGGTCGTTGCCTAAATTGATTATATTGATATATATGTTGTCCTGAATGTGGTATCTGTTTGGTTGATTCCTTTGTCGAATTTGACCTGAGTTATGATTATAATTGCTCCTTTTAGGGTTTAAGGGGAGTTGAAATTTCCTGTTTGTTGATTTTACCTAAACTGACCTGAGTTGTTGTTGTATTTATGTCTATTTGGGCTGTTTCGATTCAAATTTCTTATTTGTGGGTTTTATCAAAACTGTTTTGATTGATGAGTAGTAGTAGTTATTTCGACGATAGTCATCATGGTTGACTAGAGCAGTAAAGTAACGTACGTTATATAAAAAAAAATTACCTGGAATTTGGATTATTTTTGATATTCCGACCCAATACAGCTATCTTCAAACGATCTACTTCTCATGATTTTGATTGTTTTTTCTTAATGGTTTTCGAAGTAAATTCAATCTAAGAGAGTTCCTTGATTACTTTAACCACATTTATTAGGAGTCTCTCTATGTTACTTAAATCTATGAAGGGTCGATCCTTATAGTGCACTGCTAATTCATTTGATTTATAAAAATGTAATGCATTTCTAAAGCTAGCTCACTTATTGTACTTGCTTGTAATCCTGTGATTCGTCTGTATAGCTCCGATAGCTTCATATCAGGTTCGTAACGCATTTGCACAATTTTGCCGTGCAATGGTCAAACCGTCTAAATGACATTTTTCAAGATTTTGAGATATGTGCGTTTTGGGACATTATATCTTCCCTTCTTTCATATGAGCTTAATATTTTGTTTCATGCTCCTTCTCTTCAAAAGTTATGACCCTGGCCGTTCCATCTTTATTACATCTTGGTGCCAATTTCACATCAAAAACAAGCCGCAAAGTGCGACCCCTGAGGTCCACACGATCAACTTCCCAGTAATATCTAGATAAACATTAAAAATATTAAACACAATAATAATTTTGAAAATAGTACTACTTTAAATAATAATAATGAGAGGTATTCATAGCAGTAACAGGAATGAGTTAATATTAATCATATCATCTACGGGAGCATCCATTGATTACTTACAAGGCTTTTGGTGGATGGGTGATGATGATTGATTACCACAAATGCAAATTTGATTGAAATTTTGATGGTTTTCAAAATTTAAGCCACTTATTTCTATGAAAAGACTGCAAAAACTATTAAAAATCTGCTCAAATTATCCAAACATTTTAAAACTTTGATTGAATTTACAACAAATTCTTTAGAATAATAGATATAAGGTAATATCATTCGGAAGAACCCTTTTCATATGGTAACTTTGAATGATTTTTTTTATTTTTAATTGAATTTTTTTCAGAGCCATGAAAAAAGTTTTGCTAATTTCTCTTCAAAAATTGATAGGAATGTATAAATTTTATAAACACCTATTACTGTGTTGTGCAAATCAGGTTTAAAAAATATTTTTTTATGAAAAAAACCCTAAGTTTTTGCATTTTCCTCTATTAAATTAAAACAAACGCTAAAACGGATTTTTATGGTGCTAAAATAATCAAAAACATGTTAAAACACGTCGATTGACCCCTTAATGATGCAAATATTATATCTGGTTCGTGAGATATAGTGAATGGAAGAAATGACCTTGAAGAGCATGATGACTGTTAATGATTTTTTATTTTTTATTTAATGTTTCTTGCTATTATCAGTAAAAGTTTTGATGACATTTTTTTAAACATTGCTTGAAGTATATAAATTTTATAAAACTTGAATACTGTCTTCCGTAAATCAGGTTAAAAATTTATTGTTTATTTAAGAAAACCCAATTTTTTGCACTTTTTTTAAATTAAAAAACTGCTTCAACGATTTTTTTCAAAATTTGATAGATTCACAAAAATATTAATACGCGTCGATTGACACCTTAACCATGCAAATCCCATGTTTGATTCGCGAGATATAACACATGACAGAAATGACCTTGAAAATCATGATGCCTGTTAATGATTTTTTATTTTTTATTTAATTTTTTACGTAATCATGAAAAAAAGTTTTGATGTTGTTTTTACAAACACTGCTTGTAGTATAAAAATTTTACAAACATTGAATACTTGCTTTCGTAAATCAGGTTAAAAATTTATTGTTTATGAAAAAAAAACCTAATTTTTTGCACTTTTTTTCAAAAAATTAAAAAACGGCTGCAAATTTTTTTTTTAAAACTTGATTGAATTACATAAATGTCAATACGCGTCGATTGACACCTTGGTCAAAGAAAGCGTATGTTTCGTTCGCAAGATATAACGCATGACAAGAATGATCTTCAAAGGGGCAAAACAACAAACCCCCCGAACGAAGTATCCCGAAAACTAATCAGCTCTCTTGCAAAGACGCTTCGATTGGCACCTTAACGAAGTCGATACGACTTTGTTTACGTGAGTTATGCTCGTAGAAAAAAGTGTCCACGAACGTACGTACGTACGTACGTACGTACACACACATACACACACATACATCTCCCTTTCTAAAAACACTTTATATATACTCTATAGACCTCAAAACGTAAAGAAATGTTGAAAATTTCAATTTCGATTTTCGAGGCGATTACAAGAACTTCCCATATACTGGGAAGTTAACAAGTGGCAAACCATCTAAACTACTCTAGACGGTTTGTCTATTGTACAGTTATACAAATCAGAAGGAAAATAAATGGCTTTTAGCATTTAGTTCGATTTTCCGTTTTATCTCCACATTACATTCCGCATGAGATCAAACGAGCTAAGAGCATTTTAGTCCAGTCAATTGAGAGTTGATCGTGCATTATTAAAAGGCAGACAATTTTTTATTGCAATGCATGGGAAATGGTATAATTAGCTTAAGTTCAATTTCCTGGGAACCCCGATGATGGCGTTTGGGCTCCATCTTGAAAACAAAAGGAAGTAGGACACCCCCATATCTCCGAAACCGTGGCTTCCACAAGAAAGTTGTGTATCGCAAACTTGCGTAGAATATAATGTTTAGCAAGTTGCCTATGCATCAATTTTACGTGGTGTCAATAATAAAAAAGATACAATCACAAAGGGGAAGGGAAAGGGGGGAAAATCATCTTAGGACCAAATAATCGGGTGTCAACTCCCTCTTCGAGACACAATAACTCCCGGCATGGTACATTGATCGAAACAAGCAATACCGCAAACGTTTGGTGATTAAACTGCCGAAAAGTTATTTTCAGACGAATTTCTCGGTAATAGGAGAAACAAATAAGTTGTTGCGCGAGTTACACATACATCCCATACTATACCCGACATACTCCCTATCATACATAGGTACTCCTCCTACCCCGGAACCACGAATATCCAATCAGTCACGTACAACCAATTTCAATAACATAAACACCTGGGGTAACCTACCAAATTATATAAACATCCCGACAGAATCAATCATAACAACCCTTTCCTATCCAAATACTCAGCCCTACTCTAAATAAACATTCTCACATTTAATTGCATGGTCATCCCAAAATCAATTATCAAAGTCCACGATCTATTGTAAACAAATCACATTAAATTGCCTGGTCAGCCCAAAATCAATTATCAAAGTCCACGATCTATTGCAAACAGAAGATCGAATTACAAATGCTTATGCAGCATACCAAACGTATTAATACGCCAAGCCCTTTAATAAGAGACTCAGTAACAGTACAATAGTTCTCTTCTCACTAAGAAATAGTGTAATACAGTTCTGCAATTCACTTAGTTAATTAAGTCGAACCATAAGCTGAACTCAGTCCAAATTAAGAATTGTGAAGAATCAAAACTTGGATCTTTAGAAAATTAAGTCCACCTTTTTTATATAATAAAATCAGTTTTTTTTATCTTGGCAATTCTGCGTCGCAGAAATCGACCGACTCCTTTTTGAACACAACGTTAACCAAAAACGTAATTGGTGCAGTCGTCTGCCTGAAAAAAGGAAAATCCTCTTTCGACATTAAAAGAATCTAATCGCGACACCGCTAAACACAGTATGTAAGGTGTTTTCATTCGGAATAGAGCCAGTTCCTGAATACTTGAAACTAATAGTAACAAAAATATCCTCTCCAAAGAAAATTTGGAACGATTGTGAAATAAAATGAACAACCAAAAGTGACACAAGTACATCAAGACAAAGAACTACGAGATCAAGCTGAAAAGGCATACAGATAACGTAAGCTATAAGGTAAAACCTCTCCGCAAAAAAATGGCACACCAAGAAGATGTCCCACAACTACCGCCATTACTATCAATACTACCATTAGAACTAGCTTTCGAAGAGCTGTTGAAGGAAGCCAGAAGATCACCAATATACAATGGTTATAATGAAGAATTTGCCCTAAACTCCTGGATCACAGAAGCCAATACGATACTTTCATTAACACCACCTGGGAATCAAACATCATATATTTTCCGATTAATAATCAACCGAATTCAAGAAAAAGCACGTCAAACAATGCAAAAGATACCAGACCCAACTTGGAAAACAGTCCAGGAGGCCTTCATTTCTACATACGGCATCACCGAATCATTTAACCATATTGTCAATTTAATACATAAGGTTAGCCCTAATAATATAGATATTATACACCATAAGTTAGACGATCTTTTGAACAGATTAAAAATAAAATATATGCAAAGTCCGAATCAAAATCAACATTTAGAATTCAACCCTACCGGCGCATCAACCTCAAGTCTAGATAAAAATTGCTCAAAAAACCATAATAGAATAAAATTAACAAACCATATAACAATGTTAGAATGAAGAGGAGAAACTTACTTCACAGCTTATTATAATTACACTCCCAAACAATCAAAAGAATCCACTGATATTCGTTTTAAAGATCTGAACAATGAAGAGATAAAAAGTCTTAAAAACCTCCTTAAAAATAATGGTGACTTATTTTACAAAGAAAGAGATATTCTTTCCTGTACCAGTCAAACCAAACATGATACAGTCACAAAATTCAACAAACCTGTATACTCAAATACATACAGATTCCCTCAGGTACACGAGAACGAAGCTACCACTCAAATTAATGAAATTCTAGAACAAAGTATTATCCAACCTTCTCCATCTCCAGACAACGCACCCATTTGGATTGTATCAAAGAAAATGGACAATTCAGGGAAAACTAAATGGCGAGTTGTAATAGATTATCGAAAACTAAACGAGGAAACTATGGAAGATAAATTGCCAATTCCAAACATAGAGTCAATTTTCGATAAATTGGGAAAAGCCCAATACTTGACAATCCTTGACTTCGCTAAAGGATTCCATCAAAAAAGCCGATCGACACATAACCGCTTTTCAACTCCGCAAGGACACTACGAGTTCATTCGAATGCCCTTCAGACTAAAAAACGCACGCGCAACATTCCAACGTATCTTCACATCCCAGAAACAACAAAAAAAAATGAAATGTTTTCTTGGAATAACCGGATATTACCGAAAATTCATAAATAACTATTCTAAGATAGCATCTTCATTAACAAACGCTCTAAAAAACAAAATAAAATTGACACTAATAATCCTTGATACATTGCAGCATTCGAAAAACTTAAAAACCTAATAACAGTTTAAACTTTTCTTAAATACCCTGACTTTAAACAAAGATTTAAACTTACAACCGATGCTTCAGATAAAGCAATAGGCGCAGTTCTATCCCAAAACGGACATCCACTTTCATATGCAAGTAGAACCCTTAACGATCATGAACGTAACTATTCCACCATAGAAAAAGAATTACTGTCAATAATCTGGGCAGCACAGTATTTCAGACCATATTTATACGGAGTTCAATTCGATATTAAAACCGACCACAGACCACTCGTATGGATAAGTAATTTAAAAGAACCTAATAGCAAACTTCAACGATGGATAATAAAGCTTAACGATTATAACTATAAAAAAGAGTATGTCAAAGGAAAAGACAACAAAAAAGCAGTTTTTCTTAGTAGAATTAATCTTGATAACAATGAGATAAATCTGAATGACGAAATAACTAGTAATATGGCAACAATTCATTCAGAGGTTGAAGATCAACATGACTTTGTATCCATTAGAGAAGGAATTGTAAACATATACAAAACACAAATCATCATCGTCAAAAAGAAACAAAAGGAAATAAAAACCATAAACAAGAACAGGAAAATATTTATAGATATAAATGACATAGGAAGCGAAAGCATAATCAAAGATATCTTACGACGTTACATACCCGAAAAAGGAAAAATCGGAATCCAATGTGAATTAGCTGACCACGAATGGAATAAAGTCCAACTAGCTATTACCCATCTATTCTCTAATAACCAAAATATAAAATTTATTAAATATAGTTACCATGCCACCGAATTGCTCAACGAAGAACAAGGCTTCGAACAAATAAAAAAAACAACCAAAAAACAAACCATAGAGGAATAATAGAAAACTACGAAGAATTGAAACTTAAATACTACTACAAAAATTTAATAAGATTAATAACAAAATAAATAAACAATTATGAAACATGTAATTTAACTAAGTACGATCGAAATCCTGTGAAACGCGAATTCAAATCGACAGAATCTTCTTCAAATATACATCAAATAATACATATCGATATATTCTTTATTGGAAAACGACAATATTTCACAGCGATCGATAAATTTTCTAAACATTTATACACAAAAGAAACAACAGACAAAAATGCTATTAAATTCATAACTCTTATTCGAGAATGAAATGCAATCTTAGGAAAACCATATAAAATTATATCCGACAACGAAGTTAACGTAGTTAATGTGAAAAATTACTTACGAAACGAAAACATCGAAAATCACTTCTCATCACCTAAAGCACATACAGGTAATTCAGATATGAACAGATGTCACAATACCCTTCTAGAACACATAAGAATCTTATCAATTACGAATCCCGAATTAAATACTACAAAAAGCATATGAAAAGCTACAGAGTACTACAATAATTCAATTCATTCGAGCACTCACCAACGTCCAAAGGACATACAATACGGATTATGCAGTAAAGACAAAATCTTTCAAACAATCGAAGTAAGGAAACGTAAATGGCCATCATATCGTAACAAAAACAGAGAAAAAGAACCAGAAATTCCATTCAAACACGTTTATATTAAAAACTACAATAATGAAAGACACAAAGAAAAGCCCAAGAAAACATAACTAAAAATGATAATAACGAAATAATAATAGTTCGAAAAAATAAATCACGGAACAAAATTCACCCTACTCGCATAAAAAGAATAAAAAAATATTACGAGAAAACACCAGAGATAATTGAACCTACCACACAAGATAACAAATTCAAAGATAAAGAAGTAGTAAAAATCAATAACGCTCTTAATCAAGGATCCCAAAACGAAGAACTTATAACAAAATTCGGATTGAATATCACTAGAAAAGACATAAACACACTAAATAACACTTCATGGTTGAACGATCAAATAATTAACTTTTACTTAAATCTTATATCTGAACCTAGCAAAAATTCAGAAAAATTCCCAAAAAATTACTCATTTAACACATTCTTCATCCCTACACTCCAAAGATTAGAATACAATTCATTGAAACGCTGGGCTCGAAAAATAGATCTATTTTCTTTCGACTTAATCTTGATCCCCGTACATGTAAACAACAATCACTGGACACTAGCAGCAATATCATTAAAAAATCATACTATAAAATACTTTGATTCACTTGGCAATATAAACAACAAATTATTAAAACCATTAAAGGACTAATTAGAGCAAGAATCCTTAGATAAACTTAATAAACCATTCAATCCAGCAGCCTTATCCTAATTAAACGAAATAAACACCCCATTACAAGAAAATAATAATGATTGCGGCGTATTTGTATGAACAATTTCAAAATACCTCTCAGACAATACACCTATAGATTTCATTCAAAGCCAAATTCCTCAAATCAGACAAAAAATGATTTTAGAAATAATAGAAGGAGAATTTATTTCATAACCACCAAATTTTCATATCAACATTTCTAAACTGATCGTAATTATTCTTCTAATGTCAACTACCATACCAAGCTGAAGATAAGAGATTACAATCGAACAAGCAGAATCCAAATCAGGAATTATTCTCATCAAAAAGGATCCTGTTAGACACATAAAATAATATAAACATATTTACCATAAAATTAATTTAAACCAATACGAAGAAGCCCTTTATCATATAACAACAGAAATTAAACCCAATCATTAAATAACTTTTACCATTGAAACAATACGAAGCGAACTAAAATTACTCCATTTTAATAAAGGCTTCATCTTCCCAAATTAAACCAATACTAATTATTCCAAAAAACCTACAATTTCATTGAAGATTGGCCATAACAAATCAAAACGAGGAATTATTAACCCAATAGGAACCCTTTATAAATTACTCTTCGGAGTCATGGATAACAACGACTATGAAGAAATCATGAGTCACCTAAATATAATCGACTCCAATAACCACGAAATAATTTAATCAATGAACAAGCAAGTAAATATAAATAACGCTTTCCAGAGCAACTTAGACAAAATTGTCCAAAATATAAATAATACCAACAAACTCTTCAATCAATTAGCAACAGACACAAATAACACAACAAAGCGAATAAACAAAATTTTATTAAACATGCAATCAGTACATAATTTTGATCTAATAAAAGACGAACTAAGAGACATAAATATTAACGTTTTTATCAAAAATAGTATCATCATATTCGCTCTAAATATCCCAGTTTTAACACAAACACTATTATCTTATTATGTTCAACAAGTTCCAAATAAAACCGTCAAACATTAAACATAAATGCTAAAGAAGCTATATTGTTCCAAGGAACTTACTACAAAAGCAAAAAACATGTAAAAATCTCTTCAAAATGAAATAAAATGTAACAAAAGGGATTGTATTCTTAATGCAAGTAATATTTCTCATGTGAAAAAAATAGAAAGAGGATTAGTTATAGCTATCAATATGAATGAATCAATATAACAAAACCGTAATGAAAAAACATATAAGTTAAATGGACATTATATATTAAGATTCAGCAATTGTAAATTAGAATTACTCGGCAAGGTGTATTACAATGATATAAAAGAATTTTAACAAATATTAATATTAAATCCTATCACAAACACTACTGGATATGTTATAGAAATTAATTTTAAAAAACCTAAAATTGGATACCGAAAAAACTTAGATAAAATAGAGGAAATAAAATACTTAAATACCAGAAACAACATGACAGCTGCATCAGTAACGTTTATAATTATTATAATACTTGCAACTTCATTAATTTGCTACCTTCACTGCAAAAATAAATCTTCCAATTTTAATGTAAATATAAATAATGAAAAAAAGATAACAATTTACCAATATTCATATTTGTTGAGGACAACAAAGATCTTAAGTAGGGAGAAGTTACACATGCATCCCATACTATACCAGACATACCCCCTATCATACATAGTATTTCTCCCCGAAACACGAATATCCAATCAGTCACGTACAGCCAATTTCAATAACATAACCCACCAAATAATCCACAAAATAATATAAACATCCCGACAGAATCAATCATAACAACCCACTTCTATCCAAATACTCAGCCCAACTCTAAATAAACATTCTCACATTTAATTGCATGGGCAGCCCAAAATCAATTACCAAAGTCCACGATCTATTACAACCAGAAGATCGAATTATGAATGCTGATGCATCATACCAAACGTATAAATACGCCAAGCCCTGTAATAAGAGACTCAGTAACAGTACAATTATTGTACTGTTACTATTATAGTTCTCCACCCACTAAGAAATAGTCATCGCCCCACACCTTGTTCGTTCCGTAAAACAAGAATCTCTTACCACATCAGAATCCTTATTCTGATTTGGTATCGATACTTGTTCATTTTCTCATCCTTCAAATTTAAACTCCTCTAATTTCAAATTGCAATCTTCTATTGCACATAAATTCAAAACAATCTCCACTTCACACTTTAACTCTTGTCAATGTTCCCAAACACCATTCCCATGCACATAACGATAAATCTTTCAAAGTATCGCGTTTTACCTTTCAGAACTAGGCGCACAAGTGCACGTTAGTCATTTCATAACGTATACAATTTCACGGGTCTCTGGTTAAATCCTAAGTGCTTAGCATGCACATTTTTCCCAGATTCCAATTTCCCAACGATAAATGCAGGGATAAAATCTAAGATGTAGGATTCAGTCTCGTGTGTTCCTTTATATTGATTAGTCGAAATAAAAACTTGATATTTTTAAAAAAAAATTTGAATCAGTCTTTTTATTTTCAATTTTATAAGTAACCACGGAGGTGGTGCGAGCGAAGAGACACATCACTGGCGCAGTCGGTTTCGGAAAACCATTTTACGTTTATTCCGCGAATTATAAGTGCGAGTTGTAACTGAAAATTTGAACTGAAAATTAATCAATATATAAATAATAAAACATAATAAAAACGAGACCGCGGCGGTATCTATTAAAACAGACGTTGACCGTAGACTCAAATTGGTCACTAAGCCCACTTCTAAGCCTGGTTTTGGGGCGTCTCATCAAAATAATAACAAGCCGTGAGGTGCCACCCATGAGGTCCACACGGTCAACTTCCCAGTAATATCTACATAAATATTAAAAATATTAAACACAATAAAAGTTATGGAAATAATACTATTTCAAATAATAAAAATGTACCTCTCATAAAAATTATTGGAATGATTTAATATTAATCGTAACATCTACGCGAGCGTCAATTGATTACGTAAGGATTTTGGTGCATTGGTTTGATTGATTATTCACGCGGATCAATCGGAGGGGGGACAGGTTACAAAGCAGTTTTTTCATTAAAGTTAAAACATGGTGCTGTGAAGACTTTTGGAAATCTGCTCAAATTTTGCAAATATTAATAAGCTTTGATTGACTTTACAGCAATGTCTTCAGAATAAGAGATTTAAGGTATTATGATTCGAATGAACCGTTTTACATGGTGACTTTGAATGATTTTTTATTTTTAATTTAATTTTTTTTTGTAATCATGAGAAAAGTTTTTGTTGGTTTCTCTACAAAAATTGATAAAATTTTCTATATTTTACAAACATTTATTATTACGATGTGCAAATCAGGTTAAAAATGGAATTTTTTATGAAAAAAACACTACTTTTCTAAAAAAAATTAATAAATCGTAAAAAACGCTTTAGAAATTTTTTTAATAATTAAAAACATCATAAAAATGTTGATACGCGTCGATTGACACCTGAATGATGGAAAGATTATATTTGGTTCTCGAGATATAATGAATGACATAAATGACCTTGAACGTTTAATGATTTTTTATTTTTTATTTAATTTTTTTTTGGAAATTTGAAAAAAAAAATTTGCTGATCTTTCAATACAAATAGTATATTTCAACAAAATAGTCGAAATCCTGGTCAGCCTGCCAGTTTTCATCCTTGTTCGCGTTGGCCCGACTTAAACCTCACTAACTGAACTAACTTACTGTATATGCGTTATCACAAACTGGTTACAAGTTGTGGAAAAAATGCGTGTCTATAATAATCAGCGTTTGCGTTTCCGTTTGCGTTTATACTCTTATTCGCGCTATACATATTGCGCGAACATACCGCCCGCCTCATTGCGATGAAGCAATGATTAGTCCATAAGAAAGCTAAACGTTTTAGTGAAGTGTCGTTGGATCCTGGTCCTGGAAACCGCTCGCCATGACAACTCTCCCAGCACCCGACAAAGCTTGACTTGCGTCTTCATTTATTGGTAGTGTCACTACACGGTGAATAGGTCTCCTTAATACGGAGGTCGCTGTCTTTAGCGTGAGCTCGCGTACAAGCCCGTCTGGACCGGGATGAATTTCCTGCACTCGTGCGAGTGGCCAATGCTGTGGTTGCTGCTGCTCGTCAGTGATAAGAACGAGAGCACCAACTTGCACAGAAGTATTGCCTTCAAACCATTTTGAGCGTTGTTGAAGCTCGTGAATAACTTCCTTGGGCCACCGGCGCCAGAAGTAATTGCGCATATTTATAAGCGTTTGCCAACGCTTAAGACCATGTTGATCTTCTTGAGTTGGAGCTTCAGGTGGCGCCTTCAAAGCAGCTCCAATGAAAAAGTGACCTGGCGTTAGTGCAGTAACGTCTGCTGGGTCGCTGCTCATTACCGATAGTGGTCTAAAAACACTACTTTTCTAAAAAAAATTAATAAATCGTAAAAAACGCTTTAGCAATTTTTTTAATAAATAAAAACATCATAAAAATGTTGATACGCGTCGATTGACACCTTAATGATGGAAAGATTATATTTGGTTCTCGAGATATAATGAATGACGTAAATGACCTTGAACGTTTAATGATTTTTTATTTTTTATTTAATTTTTTTTTGGAAATTTGAAAAAAACAATTTGCTGATTTTTTCACAAGAACTATTTGGAGTATATAAATAATATAAACATTGATAACTTAGGTTTGAAAATCAGGTTAAAAATTTTGTGTTTTTGAAAAAAAACCTAATTTTTTGCACTTTTTTTGAAAAAATTAAAAAACGGATCCAACGATTTTTTTAAAAATTTGAGAGAATCACATAAATGTTAATACACGTTCATTGACACCTTAGTCATGAAAATCGCATGCTTGGTTCGTGAGATATAGCGCATAACATGGTTGACCTTCAAGGGGTGAAAACAGCAAACCCCCCCGACCGAAGTGTCCCAAAAACTAATCAGCTCTTAAGATTGCCAAGACGCTTCGATTGACACCTCAACAAAGTCAATACGACTTTGTTTACGTGAGTTATGCTCGTAGAAAACCAGCCCGCGAACGCACGTACGTACGTACGTACGTACACACACACACATACATACTTCCTTCTAAAAACACTTTATATATACTCTATAGACCTCAAAACGTAAAGAAAAGTTGAAAATTTCAATTTCGATTTTCGAGGCGATTACAAGAACTTCCCATATACTGGGAAGTTAATAATAATAACTAATTGTGTTCATTATCTGCGAATTTTGCATATCTCAGCATTTATCTTCTTGCGTATATTGCGCTTTTCAACAATATTGTGCATTTCAACTTGGATCAAATCCTATTTTTAAAAACTTTATTCCCCAAAATTTCACTTCTGCACGCACCGTGCATCAACTTTATAATTTATCGGACTCATCAACATCTTTGGACGTCAACCAATTCGAGAATTTACCAAAACTACAGCAATGTCACAGGATGGCAATCAGGACAACAGTCAGCAACTAATAAGTTTGGATGTAGATCCAATTAGCTACATAAAAAGCTTGCCAGTATTCGACGGGGAATCGTCGTCGCTTAAGCCTTTCATCGATGCAGTGGACATCATCGCACCAACTTTGGTCAAGTACAACGCGAATTCACAGCATATAATCTACAATCTAATAAAAACCAAAATCCAAGGTAAAGCTAGAATAATTATTGATATAAATAGCCATATACTCAAGTGGGAAGATATTAAGTCACTTCTGTACGTGAACTTTACGGATAGCCGAAGTAGTTTTTTGATCGCTGACGAATTAGCGAGAATCAGGCCAAAAGGTGCAATCGTAGAATTTTATAAAAGCATTGTTAAAAAGTTATGTGAGTTAAACGTGGAAACGGAACTGGAATTCAGTAAAAATTCGCCCGAGTTTGCGCAAAAAATTGAGTCAAATAAAAGATTAGCTTTTGATGTGTTCAAACATAAATTATTTGAACCATCTAAAACGTTCATCGCATGCAGAAATCCTTTTCCGTTGGAAGAAGCTCTTTGCATGCTCCAACAAGGAGGATTCCTTCATCAAAATTCTCTTAGGCCTCAAACAAATAGATCTTTCAATACAAATAGTATATTTCAACAAAATAGTCGAAATCCTAGTCAGCCTGCCAGTTTTCATCCTTGTTCGCGTTGGCCCGACTTAGACCTCACTAACTGAACTAACTTACTGTATATGCGTTATCACAAACTGGTTACAAGTTGTGGAAAAAATGCGTGTCTATAATAATCAGCGTTTGCGTTTCCGTTTGCGTTTATACTCTTATTCGCGCTATACATATTGCGCGAACATACCGCCCGCCTCATTGCGATGAAGCAATGATTAGTCCATAAGAAAGCTAAACGTTTTAGTGAAGTGTCGTTGGATCCTGGTCCTGGAAACCGCTCGCCATGACAACTCTCCCAGCACCCGACAAAGCTTGACTTGCGTCTTCATTTATTGGTAGTGTCACTACACGGTGAATAGGTCTCCTTAATACGGAGGTCGCTGTCTTTAGCGTGAGCTCGCGTACAAGCCCGTCTGGACCGGGATGAATTTCCTGCACTCGTGCGAGTGGCCAATGCTGTGGTTGCTGCTGCTCGTCAGTGATAAGAACGAGAGCACCAACTTGCACAGAAGTATTGCCTTCAAACCATTTTGAGCGTTGTTGAAGCTCGTGAATAACTTCCTTGGGCCACCGGCGCCAGAAGTAATTGCGCATATTTATAAGCGTTTGCCAACGCTTAAGACCGTGTTGATCTTCTTGAGTTGGAGCTTCAGGTGGCGCCTTCAAAGCAGCTCCAATGAAAAAGTGACCTGGCGTTAGTGCAGTAACGTCTGCTGGGTCGCTGCTCATTACCGATAGTGGTCTAAAAACACTACTTTTCTAAAAAAAATTAATAAATCGTAAAAAACGCTTTAGCAATTTTTTTAATAAATAAAAACATCATAAAAATGTTGATACGCGTCGATTGACACCTTAATGATGGAAAGATTATATTTGGTTCTCGAGATATAATGAATGACGTAAATGACCTTGAACGTTTAATGATTTTTTATTTTTTATTTAATTTTTTTTTGGAAATTTGAAAAAAACAATTTGCTGATTTTTTCACAAGAACTATTTGGAGTATATAAATAATATAAACATTGATAACTTAGGTTTGAAAATCAGGTTAAAAATTTTGTGTTTTTGAAAAAAAACCTAATTTTTTGCACTTTTTTTGAAAAAATTAAAAAACGGATCCAACGATTTTTTTAAAAATTTGAGAGAATCACATAAATGTTAATACACGTTGATTGACACCTTAGTCATGAAAATCGCATGCTTGGTTCGTGAGATATAGCGCATAACATGGTTGACCTTCAAGGGGTGAAAACAGCAAACCCCCCCGACCGAAGTGTCCCAAAAACTAATCAGCTCTTAAGATTGCCAAGACGCTTCGATTGACACCTCAACAAAGTCAATACGACTTTGTTTACGTGAGTTATGCTCGTAGAAAACCAGCCCGCGAACGCACGTACGTACGTACGTACGTACACACACACACATACATACTTCCTTCTAAAAACACTTTATATATACTCTATAGACCTCAAAACGTAAAGAAAAGTTGAAAATTTCAATTTCGATTTTCGAGGCGATTACAAGAACTTCCCATATACTGGGAAGTTAATAATAATAACTAATTGTGTTCATTATCTGCGAATTTTGCATATCTCAGCATTTATCTTCTTGCGTATATTGCGCTTTTCAACAATATTGTGCATTTCAACTTGGATCAAATCCTATTTTTAAAAACTTTATTCCCCAAAATTTCACTTCTGCACGCACCGTGCATCAACTTTATAATTTATCGGACTCATCAACATCTTTGGACGTCAACCAATTCGAGAATTTACCAAAACTACAGCAATGTCACAGGATGGCAATCAGGACAACAGTCAGCAACTAATAAGTTTGGATGTAGATCCAATTAGCTACATAAAAAGCTTGCCAGTATTCGACGGGGAATCGTCGTCGCTTAAGCCTTTCATCGATGCAGTGGACATCATCGCACCAACTTTGGTCAAGTACAACGCGAATTCACAGCATATAATCTACAATCTAATAAAAACCAAAATCCAAGGTAAAGCTAGAATAATTATTGATATAAATAGCCATATACTCAAGTTGGAAGATATTAAGTCACTTCTGTACGTGAACTTTACGGATAGCCGAAGTAGTTTTTTGATCGCTGACGAATTAGCGAGAATCAGGCCAAAAGGTGCAATCGTAGAATTTTATAATAGCATTGTTAAAAAGTTATGTGAGTTAAACGTGGAAACGGAACTGGAATTCAGTAAAAATTCGCCCGAGTTTGCGCAAAAAATTGAGTCAAATAAAAGATTAGCTTTTGATGTGTTCAAACATAAATTATTTGAACCATCTAAAACGTTCATCGCATGCAGAAATCCTTTTCCGTTGGAAGAAGCTCTTTGCATGCTCCAACAAGGAGGATTCCTTCATCAAAATTCTCTTAGGCCTCAAACAAATAGATCTTTCAATACAAATAGTATATTTCAACAAAATAGTCGAAATCCTAGTCAGCCTGCCAGTTTTCATCCTTGTTCGCGTTGGCCCGACTTAGACCTCACTAACTGAACTAACTTACTGTATATGCGTTATCACAAACTGGTTACAAGTTGTAGAAAAAATGCGTGTCTATAATAATCAGCGTTTGCGTTTCCGTTTGCGTTTATACTCTTATTCGCGCTATACATATTGCGCGAACATACCGCCCGCCTCATTGCGATGAAGCAATGATTAGTCCATAAGAAAGCTAAACGTTTTAGTGAAGTGTCGTTGGATCCTGGTCCTGGAAACCGCTCGCCATGACAACTCTCCCAGCACCCGACAAAGCTTGACTTGCGTCTTCATTTATTGGTAGTGTCACTACACGGTGAATAGGTCTCCTTAATACGGAGGTCGCTGTCTTTAGCGTGAGCTCGCGTACAAGCCCGTCTGGACCGGGATGAATTTCCTGCACTCGTGCGAGTGGCCAATGCTGTGGTTGCTGCTGCTCGTCAGTGATAAGAACGAGAGCACCAACTTGCACAGAAGTATTGCCTTCAAACCATTTTGAGCGTTGTTGAAGCTCGTGAATAACTTCCTTGGGCCACCGGCGCCAGAAGTAATTGCGCATATTTATAAGCGTTTGCCAACGCTTAAGACCGTGTTGATCTTCTTGAGTTGGAGCTTCAGGTGGCGCCTTCAAAGCAGCTCCAATGAAAAAGTGACCTGGCGTTAGTGCAGTAACGTCTGCTGGGTCGCTGCTCATTACCGATAGTGGTCTAAAAACACTACTTTTCTAAAAAAAATTAATAAATCGTAAAAAACGCTTTAGCAATTTTTTTAATAAATAAAAACATCATAAAAATGTTGATACGCGTCGATTGACACCTTAATGATGGAAAGATTATATTTGGTTCTCGAGATATAATGAATGACGTAAATGACCTTGAACGTTTAATGATTTTTTATTTTTTATTTAATTTTTTTTGGAAATTTGAAAAAAACAATTTGCTGATTTTTTCACAAGAACTATTTGGAGTATATAAATAATATAAACATTGATTACTTAGGTTTGAAAATCAGGTTAAAAATTTTGTGTTTTTGAAAAAAAACCTAATTTTTTGCACTTTTTTTGAAAAAATTAAAAAACGGATCCAACGATTTTTTTAAAAATTTGAGAGAATCACATAAATGTTAATACACGTTGATTGACACCTTAGTCATGAAAATCGCATGCTTGGTTCGTGAGATATAGCGCATAACATGGTTGACCTTCAAGGGGTGAAAACAGCAAACCCCCCCGACCGAAGTGTCCCAAAAACTAATCAGCTCTTAAGATTGCCAAGACGCTTCGATTGACACCTCAACAAAGTCAATACGACTTTGTTTACGTGAGTTATGCTCGTAGAAAACCAGCCCGCGAACGCACGTACGTACGTACGTACGTACACACACACACATACATACTTCCTTCTAAAAACACTTTATATATACTCTATAGACCTCAAAACGTAAAGAAAAGTTGAAAATTTCAATTTCGATTTTCGAGGCGATTACAAGAACTTCCCATATACTGGGAAGTTAATAATAATAACTAATTGTGTTCATTATCTGCGAATTTTGCATATCTCAGCATTTATCTTCTTGCGTATATTGCGCTTTTCAACAATATTGTGCATTTCAACTTGGATCAAATCCTATTTTTAAAAACTTTATTCCCCAAAATTTCACTTCTGCACGCACCGTGCATCAACTTTATAATTTATCGGACTCATCAACATCTTTGGACGTCAACCAATTCGAGAATTTACCAAAACTACAGCAATGTCACAGGATGGCAATCAGGACAACAGTCAGCAACTAATAAGTTTGGATGTAGATCCAATTAGCTACATAAAAAGCTTGCCAGTATTCGACGGGGAATCGTCGTCGCTTAAGCCTTTCATCGATGCAGTGGACATCATCGCACCAACTTTGGTCAAGTACAACGCGAATTCACAGCATATAATCTACAATCTAATAAAAACCAAAATCCAAGGTAAAGCTAGAATAATTATTGATATAAATAGCCATATACTCAAGTGGGAAGATATTAAGTCACTTCTGTACGTGAACTTTACGGATAGCCGAAGTAGTTTTTTGATCGCTGACGAATTAGCGAGAATCAGGCCAAAAGGTGCAATCGTAGAATTTTATAATAGCATTGTTAAAAAGTTATGTGAGTTAAACGTGGAAACGGAACTGGAATTCAGTAAAAATTCGCCCGAGTTTGCGCAAAAAATTGAGTCAAATAAAAGATTAGCTTTTGATGTGTTCAAACATAAATTATTTGAACCATCTAAAACGTTCATCGCATGCAGAAATCCTTTTTCGTTGGAAGAAGCTCTTTGCATGCTCCAACAAGGAGGATTCCTTCATCAAAATTCTCTTAGGCCTCAAACAAATAGATCTTTCAATACAAATAGTATATTTCAACAAAATAGTCGAAATCCTAGTCAGCCTGCCAGTTTTCATCCTTGTTCGCGTTGGCCCGACTTAGACCTCACTAACTGAACTAACTTACTGTATATGCGTTATCACAAACTGGTTACAAGTTGTGGAAAAAATGCGTGTCTATAATAATCAGCGTTTGCGTTTCCGTTTGCGTTTATACTCTTATTCGCGCTATACATATTGCGCGAACATACCGCCCGCCTCATTGCGATGAAGCAATGATTAGTCCATAAGAAAGCTAAACGTTTTAGTGAAGTGTCGTTGGATCCTGGTCCTGGAAACCGCTCGCCATGACAACTCTCCCAGCACCCGACAAAGCTTGACTTGCGTCTTCATTTATTGGTAGTGTCACTACACGGTGAATAGGTCTCCTTAATACGGAGGTCGCTGTCTTTAGCGTGAGCTCGCGTACAAGCCCGTCTGGACCGGGATGAATTTCCTGCACTCGTGCGAGTGGCCAATGCTGTGGTTGCTGCTGCTCGTCAGTGATAAGAACGAGAGCACCAACTTGCACAGAAGTATTGCCTTCAAACCATTTTGAGCGTTGTTGAAGCTCGTGAATAACTTCCTTGGGCCACCGGCGCCAGAAGTAATTGCGCATATTTATAAGCGTTTGCCAACGCTTAAGACCGTGTTGATCTTCTTGAGTTGGAGCTTCAGGTGGCGCCTTCAAAGCAGCTCCAATGAAAAAGTGACCTGGCGTTAGTGCAGTAACGTCTGCTGGGTCGCTGCTCATTACCGATAGTGGTCTAGAGCTGAGGCACGCTTCTATACGTGCCGTTAGCGTGGAAAACTCTTCGAAAATGAGCTTTGCCTCCCCGAGAACGCGCTTCAAGTGGTGTTTGAAGCTCTTTCCAGCTGCTTCCCAAAGTCCGCCGAAATGCGGAGTCTTTGTTGGATTATAGATCCACTTGATACCTTGATTTGCTAAAGCGGCTGCAACTTTAGTTGAAAATTTCGATGCTTCCTTAAACATACGTTGAAGTTTGGAATCAGCACCTCGAAATGTGATTCCATTGTCTGAATAGATTGTGCGGCAGAGCCCACGTCGAGCGATATATCACTCGAGAGGTGCCAAAAAGGTTTCTGATGAATAATCTGATACTACTTCCAAATGTGCAGCTCTAGTCACCATGCAGATGAACACTGCCACAAATCCCTTAGTTGCTTTATGTCCGCGTCCCTTTGTCGTGCGGACTAGGAAAGGTCCAATGTAGTCTACTCCAGAGTATGTAAATGGCCGAGAAGGGGTGACTCTCACCGCTGGCAATGGAGCCATTTGTTGTTTTAGAGTGCGACCTTGAAATCGTGTACATCTTACGCATTTACGAACGATCAACTGGATGCGTAGGCGCCCGCTTGTTATCCAAAACGCTCGTCGTAGGAAACTTTGTGTCAGCTGTGGACCACCATGTAAGGTAGAAATATGAGCGTGTCGAATTATTAACTCGGTTACATGATGCTGTGCAGGAGTTATTGCTGGATTTTTTTCTTCGTATGGCAAGAAGGACATTTCTAGTCTTCCTCCTACCCGTAGCGTACATTGTTCATCGAGAAATGGTTTCAATCTGCGCAAGGAACTTCCATGCAAGGATTTGTTACTAAATTGTAATCGAGCAATCTCGTTGCGATATGTAACTCGTTGGACGGCATTGATGAAGACCGTTTGTGAATGTCGCAACTCCGTTGCACTCACGATTATAGAAAGACGAACTAAAGTTTGATGTTCGTTCGATTTCGGTAATCGGCGCAATTGGATTAACTGTTTCCACCGTAGCATATGGGCGATAACAGGTATCATTTTCGTCCACGACGAGAAACGTTCGAAGAGATCTTCTTCTGGTTGCACGATGAAACTCGTCGTTGAATGCGATCTTTGTTCGATTGAAGTTACAAACCTTGTCTTTAGTGAATCCATATTACCATCTTGTAATAAGCAAGATGGTCCATGCCACCACAACTTGTTGTTAATGATCTGAGTCGTAGTCAGTCCTCTTGTAGCTAGATCTGCTGGATTGTCCTTCGAAGCAATGTGACGCCACTGAATGTTCGGCAACAGAGTGATGATTTCGCTCGTTCTATTGGCGACGAATGTTTTCCAGTTGCTTGGATGTTCCTTGAGCCAAGCAAGCACCACTTGCAAGTCAGACCAACACGTTACAGAAGCGTTCGAAAAATCCATTTCTTTGATAAGTTGAGAGAGTAGACGAGCTAATAGCAGAGCTCCACATAGCTCGCGTCGAGGTAAGCTGACTGTCTTGATCGGCGCAACTTTGCTCTTGACAATAAGAAGTTCTGATCGTGATGAGAAAGATTCTCCGACAACTGCATAGATTGTTGCTGCATAGGCCTTGTCTGATGCATCTGAAAAACCCATGCAGTCTCAGAGTTGATGACACGTTGGTTCCAATCCAACGTGGAACAGATAGTTCTTGTATGATAGGTAATTGATTGCAGTAATCTACCCATGTTTCTGCTGTGACCTTATCTACAGGAGCATCCCACTCCTTTCCTGATATCCACAAATTTTGAATTAGGATTTTTGTTCGTATAATCAAGGGAGTGAGCCATCCTAATGGGTCGTAAAGCTTGGCAATGTTTGATAAGATGATTCTTTTAGTGATCACTTCTGGTATTGTTATTTCTTGCACTCGGTAGGCGAATGCATCACTTCTCCGGATCCAACGCAGGCCCAAAATTGAAACGTTGTCATCTGCTTCAAAGTGGTATTCTTGCTTCCAAGTGCTCGTTGATTCCTTGAGTGTAAGTGGAAAGTTTGATGACCACTTATCCAACTGCATACCTGCAGTTGATAATATACTGACGAGTTGCTGCTGAGCTTCTCGCGCATCATCCTCGCTGTGTGCGCCTGCAAGTGCATCGTCGACGTACGTATGATTCTGAAGAATATTAGAACCAAGAGGGTAACGTAAGCCTTCGTCGAGAGCTAACTGTTGCAGTACTCTATTAGCGAGGTATGGAGCACATGCAGTACCGTACGTGACGGTCAAAAGCTCATAATCAGAAATAGCAGCTTTTTGGTTAGATTGCCAAACGATCCGTTGCCAGCTGACGTCATTCGAGTGTATAAGAATTTGTCTAAACATCTTCACGATGTCTGCAGTGAAGACAAAATGATAAATTCTCCAGCGCATTAATACGCTGATGATATCGCTTTGCAATTTAGGACCAGGGTACAGATAATCGTTTAAACAAAAGTTATCTATTACTTGAGATGCATCCAATACAACTCAAAGCTTGCACCTGTCTGCATGTACAACGGCATGATGCGGAATGTAGCTTACATTTAGTATAAGCACTTGTTCGTGCGTCAATTGTCGCATATGACCTAACTCTTCGTATTCGCTCATAAATTTATTATATGCGAGCTAAAGTTGAGCGTTCTTTTGAAGTCGACGCTCGATTTGATACAACCTGCACACACCAACTTGCCGGGATCCTGGTAATATCGGCTGTTTCTTGAAAGGAAGTCGCACGACATAGCGACCTGTCGCATCTCTGTTGTACGTGTCTTTGAAGTGCTGCTCGCAGGCTTGCTCGTCAGCTGTGAGCATTATATTGCTGGAACTTACTTCTTTAATTTCCCAGAAACGGCGCAGTTGATTTGATAAGCTTGTTTCAGGAAATATTGTCGTAGTAAACGGGTTAGTTGTAGTTGAACTCGTTGAGCTTGCTGAAGCGGTGGTTTGTCCCGTAAGTGTCGATCCTGAACGGGTTTGTTGAGTGATGGGTAAGCCTTGATCTCCAATACGTAGTCCTTCCAGAATAATGAGAGCGTGGACATCTGCTCCCAAGATACAATCAATTGCCGAAGGTTTAGCGAAGTCTGGATCTGCGAGCTGCAAACCATGAATATGAGGCCATGATGTTTCCTCAATTGGATGCCGCGGTAGTAGTTGTGTAAGCTTGAACAATACCGCGGCTGCGAAGCTTAAGTTAAATTTGGTATCTACATGTGATATTAAAGATAAATATACTGAAGATGATGATTGGACTGTAGTTTGTCCTCCCACTCCGGACACTGTTAGACGGAGAGGTGATTTGGTTAGTCACAAGGATTGTGTGACTTTCTCAGTAATGAAAGATCCTTCGGAACAAGGATCGATAAGTGCACGTACCTTCATTTGGCCACCTGTCTTACCGACCAAGGTGATGATTGCAGTACTTAGTAAAGTATTGTGTCGAAAGGTAGCTGCATCTGAAAGCACCTGTGTTGCATTGTCGTTGGTGAGTGTGTTGCTTGCGCGCCTTGAAATGGACAAGCGAGTGTCTTGAAGGTCAGAGGTTTCTTCGTGAAGAAGAGTATGATGCGTTGCTCCGCATGTTCTGCACCGATACTTGGATTTGCAGTTGTCCCTTGTGTGGTGCTTACCCAGGCAATTAAGGCACAGATGTAATCGTTTGACGGTTTGACGTCTCGATGCGACATTGGATTGAGTGAAATCCGGACAATGGTTGATTTATTGCACTCCCTTACAGAGGACACATTGTGATGACGCTCTTTGCTTAGAGCTTGCTGAGGCTCTCGTCACATTTGATGCGTGGTGAGCTGTAACGTATTTTGTGTGAGTATAGGTTGAGTTTGGCTAACCCGATGCTGAATCATTCGAATGCGCAGTTTCGATTGACTTAACTCGATTTTCCAGAAAAGTAACAAGTCGCTCGTAAGCCGGGAACTCATCAGAGTCTTCCAATGATTTTTCCCAATCTTCACGTGTAGGTGAATCAAGCTTTCTAACGGTGAGTTGAATAAACCAGTCGTCCCAATGTTCCACTAGTCGTTGTAACGATTTGAGCGCTCGAATACACTGAGCTGTGGTGTCCAATACCCTCGAGATTTCGGCTACGGATCTTTTGTTCATAGGAGCAGCTTTGAGGAGTAAGTTGAGCTGCGTTGAAAGTCGAAGGCGTTTATTATCGTACCTTTGACATAGCGCTTGCCATGCGACGTCAATATTTGCGGCGGTGACAGTAAAGTTGGCTAACCGTTTAGCAGCCTCTCCTTCGAGGCATGATATAAGGTGTTGCAATTTAAGATTGGGCATTAGATTAGGATCATTTTTCAACATCGCAGTGAAAGCTTCTTTAAATGTTTCCCATACCTCTTGTTTGCCACTAAACGTAGGCCGCTTCAGCTTAGGAATCAAAGCTGAAATTGAGTGAAACTCGACTCGACGTTGCAAGACAGGTATGCGCGGTTGGTTACTCTCAGCAGCTTCGATAAATTGGGCCATTTTACCATTAAGGTATGCTTTGACAATTACATAATTACTTTCATAATCGGAAAACATGTCACTAACAAAATAGTCTTCATCAGCAAGTTCAACCGTGTACAAATTGAGTAATTTATGCCCCTGTCCAATATTTCTCTAATAATTCCAAGCGAGCCTTGACTACATCAAATGTGACATTAGCTGCACCCAACTTTTCGGTGTTTATGATGAAGTTTTCGAAGCGAGCTCCATACGAACGTTGTTGATTCAAAAACATCTTTTGATCTATGCCTTTCGACATTGTTATGATTCGATAGTAGCTGCCGTGCTTGAATCACTCGTAATCAAATGTGGTTAACTATTGATCTAACGGGCGTAAAGGTTATGTCGCTCGATCTATTCTCGAACGGTCATGAGTGAATCCCTTCTATACCTGGTATGATAAACTGTAAGGCGATCGCTTCCACGTGTCTAGGAGGTATTGTTACCGAGTTTACGCGTGTAGGCTAACTAGTTTAGAAAAACGAGCTCGTTGCAACGTAGAGGGTGTAGAATCGCCACGCAATCCTGATAATGCTGCACGTGTGGTCAGAGGCAATGTCGAAGAAAACACTCAATATATCGTAGTATCGTTCACTCTTTGTATAAATTTATAAGGTAATGTTCCCGGGTTTCAGCACCAAAAATGTTCGCGATTGATCAAGCGGATTATTTCGCTCGATAATCCAGACAAACTTTGAAATAAATTTAATTTATTAAGCATTCTAAAGGAACATTAGACACGCGTTGCTCCGACTTAGACCTCACTAACTGAACTAACTTACTGTATATGCGTTATCACAAACTAATTACAAGTTTTGGACGAAATGCGTGTCTATAATAATCAGCGTTTGCGTTTCCGTTTGTGTTTATACTCTTATTCGCGCTATACATATTGCGCGAACAATCTTCGAAATAACTTTTCGAATATGAATCGACAGCACTATAATTTTCGAAGCAATAGTGGTCAATCTCGTCAGTCAAACCAATTCAGTAACAATCAAAATTTTCATCATTCATATCCTCGCATTATAACTACACAACTAACCACAATAATAGCATGTTTCACCCTTAAAATCATCTTGCAATGACACAAACAATCGTCTTCTATATCGAAATAATTCAGAAATAAACCCTTCTCAACAGAGTAGAATAAGACGTTTTGGTAGACCAACCCCTATGGATATCGATAGTTCTGCACAAATCGCATCTACAAATTTCGCCCACACCAACCAGGTCGGACATTTTCGGTACCCTGCCTCGGTAACACTATCACAGGATCAAAATTGCCCTATATCCGAATAAACTTCTTTAATTCACCCTTGAGATTTATAATAGATGCTGGTGCTAGCATGAGTATAATAAATCCTAAAATTTGCGAATCACATCTTAGAATTCAAACTTCTTCATTCTGCCTTCGAACGGTTAATTCGCAAATTAATTGTAATTATCTTTGTTCCATCAAACCATTTAAGCAATTTGGTGGGTCTGAAAAAATTCCTTTTCATTCATATTTCAACGGGTTAATCGGAAATAATATTTTTAAAAACTACGAAACCGTAATCGATTTTGTTAATCGGAAACTTAAGATTGGTGTAAATGAAATTCCAATATATTTTTCTATTGAAGACGAGGAGTATCTCGACCTTGTTCAAATTCTCCTGAATGAAAAAATCGAAAGAAAACCATGTAATGACCCTCTTTCTGAACTCCGCATTGAACACTTGAACTCTGAAGAAAGGTTCAAACTTGTGCAGCTGCTTTCGCCCAAACCTTTCAAGCCTCCATTTTCCAAAACCGAAATTCCGAGCAAAACTCGTGAAATAATCCACATAGATATTTGGTTCAAAGACAAAAACACTATGATCCTAACCATAATTGACAAATTTTCTAAATTTGCACAAGCTATTCCAATCCAATCTAGAAATTGGCCAGATATTAAAACTGCTCTAAATACGTACTTTGGTACTAACAAAATAGTAACTGACAATGAAACTACTATTACACTCAATCTCAAAAACTTTCTTGCGAAAGAAAAAGATGAAATACACTTTACCACCCCAGGCCTTAAAACTGGTAATTCGGACATAGAACGTTTCCACAGTACACTTAATGAGCATATCAGACTTCTTAATCATGAAAAACGTAACAGACCCGATAATTTCATTTGCATACAAGAAATTGTTAAATTTTACAACCGTACTCATCATTCCTCCACCGGAGAGAGGCCTATCGAAATTCATAACGGCACCATTTCATCCCATAAATGGGAATTAATACGAAGAAAAATCGAGCAAGCACAAGAAAAAAGACTTTTATATCATAACAAAAAACGCTTTGAAACAGAATTAAATCCTAATTACGTACGAAATATTCATCGAAATAAGAAATTAGAGCCCCATTTCAGGTATAAACCTAAACTGAGAAGGAACATACATAAAAATCTCCTTATGAGAGCATAAAAATTCCAATCTAACAGAATGTCTTTCCAAGCATCATCATCGCCGTCATTTTCACCTTATGTTTGTCCATCGCAAGTGTTAACACGCAACACATAGAGGTTAACGTGATCAAACAAGGCAATGGTTTCATATTAGTACGCACGGAACCAGTTGATATCATAGAAAATTTTATCAAAATTATTCACGTTGTAAATTTAACTCTTTTCGAAGAAGCTTTGGAATCTATTCGTTGCAGTATAAAAAACACAAATTTTATAGATGACCTTGCTATAAATTTAATTGAATCAGATATCATTGATAAGCTACATACCCTTCAATCACATCGAGTTAGAAGAGGTTTAATAAACTTGCATGGCAAAATTTTGAAATGGATCGGGGGAACAATGGACGATGATGATCGACAAGACATTAGTAATCATTTCAATAAAGTCGAAAATGACCTAACAAACATAGTCGATGATATCAATAACCAAATTCATATTAACAAACAAATTAACAACGGATTGCAAACGTTGACTAACCACATTAACACGCAACAAGTAGCTATCACTAACAAAATAAATGATATTAATTTTGAAACAAATTTGTTTAAAACTAACTTCGAAGAATATAAACTAAAGGAGGAGGTCGAAGAAAATTTAAAAACTTGACTAGAAGCTTTGTCAAAATTAGAAGATATTATTATGTCAAGTAAATTAGGTATTCTTAGTCGTAGCATTCTAAATACAAGAGAAATAAATTATTATAAAATCGATTTTCGCAAACTGCAAAATATTCGAGTATCGGTTGCCCAACAAGACATGTTCTTACTTATCATTCTGCAAATACCATGCTTCTCTTTAAATAAATTTTATAAAATCATGAGTGTACCGATTCCTAACAAAAATTGTAATCTACAACTGTCCACTTCATACTCCGAAATACTAACCTGTAATCACGATGTTTTTGAATTCTCTACTGAAAACGTAAAACGAAAACTTAAACTTGTAACAGATAAATGTATTAGAAATATCTTGAAGTCTAACCTATAAAACTGTAAAATGTTAGAATTCAATCAATCTGATATATGTAATAAGTTTTCGTTAGGGGCCATTATGATAACAATTAGAGGAAGGAGGGACTCACCTAAATATCGGCGTCTAGCGCCAAAGCTGATGGCAAGCGTGAGCTGCCTATGTTTCTGTACAGCGCAAGCGCCGCAATGAACACTCAAATGAAAGGGTGCCGATGCAGGCAGTCCAAATTCACTTGTATGAATGTTGTTTTATTCCAAATATCTTTCTCCTTTTATACAAAATCTTAGCCTAATTTCTATTTACTAAACATTGACTTAAAACTATTTTCCCACAGGACCAATGCATATGTTTGTAATAAATCTATAATTTATTTCATTAGTTTTCCGTATTTCACATGTTGACCCATAATCACATTGCAAGGATTCCAACGCCTTGCAAGTGGTCATCAAAAAGAGCGCCGTGTCTGCTTGACACTTTTTAGTCACGTTTGGGATGGCATTGCTCCGTATGTAATTCATATTAAATGACCCTTGTGATTTATGTGTTAATACTGTTCGTGGGCATCTTGTGGGCACGCGTGGCTGAATGTGGTCACGCGTGGCTGAATTTAAATTAGTGAGATGAACGGGCATGCGTGGCATAATACGCATGAATGAGTGCAGATGGACAAGTGGTTGAACATGTGATTCCACTACACCCTCACCGTTTACAAATGTTGCGTACTAATTGAGTAATTAGTGCGAAACACAAAAAAATAATTATCTGTATGTTTTGCTATCCGCGCTGCATATGCATGGGTTACATGGGATTTTTCAACTAAAGATAGGATAAGTATGTTACTTTTCATTGTTATATATTTCAAAATATACTTCAGTGAGCTTATATCTAGTCTCATTACATGTGTTTTTATTTTGTAACTATAATTAATATTACATATAATATTTAATTTACTATACTCGTAATTTCAAAATAATTAATATTGTTGACTTATTCTAAATTGCTACTAGTTAGTCTCTTATATTTATATTTTATAGTCAATCATCTTGTACAATTTTAAATTATTGTTGTGGACCTTTCTTGGTTTACCATCAACTTCTATTGTTGTGTTTACATTATTTGTATTTATCACTCTAAAAGGTCCTATATAAGGTCTATCAAGTTTTCTCCTATTTTCCTTTTTCAAGAGAACTAAATCGTTTGTTTTTAAATGAATTGGATTGGTTTTTGTTATCTTGTCGACACGTTTCTGTTTGACTTTTTCAATTATTTGCTTTGCTTTGTTTAACGCATGGTGTAATCGAATTTTTAATTCGTTTGCGTAATTTTCTGTATCGTAGACTCTGTCTGTCTGTCTGACTATATCATTGGGTAGATATGGTAATTTGCCGAATACTAATTCATAAGGCGTGTAGCCATTATCAACATGTGGAGTTGTATTGTATGCGAACGTGTAATACGGGATCCACTTGTCCCAATTTAGATCTTCGGTAAAAGCTAGAAAATACTCATTTAACACTCGATGGTTGCGTTCTACCGTGCCTAGTGTCTGATGATGATATGGAGCCGAAAATATCTGTTTAATTTCAAGCAATTTGCAAATTTCTTGCATTAAATTATTCGTAAATTCCGTACCTTGGTCAGATTTTAATATTTTGAAATGTCCAAATTTTAATATAAGGTCGTTCACCAATGTGTACGCGACTGTTTTGGCGTCTTTGGATTCTAGTGGTGATGCTATCACGAATTTACTTAGTTCACACTGCATCGTCAAGATGTATCTATAGTCGTTCGAGATTCTTAATGGTCCTACGATATCGATAGCTATTGTTTCGAAACTGGTGGTAGGTGTGTCGGTTTTTATCATGTGTTCTCTTGTGTGCCGTACTTGTTTATTTATTTTGCATTGTTTGCAATTGTTGACATAGTTTTTTATCATGCTGTTCATGTTTTTCCAGCAATATCTTTGTTTAAGTTTTAATTGGGTTTTTCTCACTCCTAAATGTCCTCCGTGTGGCGTGTCGTGATATTCTTGTATCAACTGATTCTGTATTGTTGTATCCTTTATACTCTTCGGGGGTTCGTATAACATTATACTTAGTTTTGCGCGACTTTCGTATTTTTTACTTTGTTGCAACATATTAATTATATTTTTGAAATCTTCTTTACTTATTATTTTGAAGATATCATCGTTATTTGATAACGCTAATTCATATAAATTCATCTCGAGAATTCCATCTAACAACTTTTCCATGGTGGATACGTATATCGCACTGGACTTATCGTTGCAGATTCTAACATTCGATCTAATTGTATTTGAGCTCGCTGATAGCTTTTCGTTAGCGGAAACGTATTTCTCGGTAACTTTATCACTACAGTATACAATGACTTCGTCGCTTGTTCTGACGATATCGAATTTATTATTTTTGCGCAATATAAATTTCAACTTCATAACTTTTCTTACTTCTGATATTGATGTGCAATCCCATACGTAAAGTTGATCAGACTTTACTGGTGTATCGGGTTCATCTATCGTAGTATTTTTATTTTTATTGTCTGTTCTTTGTTTTGTAGACATACCCCTTGTTATTGCTTACACTTTTTTGACTTTTTCGTCTATTTCGGGAGGAATCATTGTTTTTAAAATATCTGAGTCTAGCTTGATGCGTGATAATGCATCCGCGTTGCAATTTATTTTTCCTTGCTTGAACACAATCTCGAAATCATAATCGGAGAGATCTAGTCTAATCCTAGTTAGTTTAGATGATGGATTCTTGTGCGTGAATAATGATACCAGAGGTCTGTGGTCAGTAACCACAATGAATTTTCTGCCATATAGATAGGGTCTAAAAAAATTTATTCCCCAATGTATTGCAAGTAGCTCTTTCTCAATTATAGGTTTGTTGATGTCATGTTTACCTAATGATTTACTTGCGTACGAGATGGGTAGATCTGAACCAATATCACCTTGGGAGAGTATCGCTCCAAAGGCATAACTAGATGCGTCTGTTGTTAATACGAATGGTTTCTCAAAATCGGGATATTGCAAGATGGGAGGTGAGATAAGTCTCTCCTTTAAAGTTTCGAAAGCTTTCTGACATTTTTCGTTCCAAACAAAATTTGCATTCTTCTTTAACAGTTCATTTAAACATTTTGCTATTTCGGCGAAGTTCGGGATGAAGCGTCTATAATAATTGCAGAAAGCAACAAACCGACGAACTTCATCTGCGTTTTTCGGGATAGGATAGTTTTGTATGATTTCATCTTTAGTAGGATCGGTTTTTATACCTTCATCAGTTATCAGATGGCCTAAGTAGACAACTTCTGGTCTCAAAAATTTGCATTTCTGTGCGTTCAGTTTTAAATTGTACTTCCGTAGTCGTTGTAGTACTTTTGTTAAATTTTTGTTATGATGATCGACACTACAACCAAAAATAATAATGTCGTCAACATATAGAAATGCTTCTGAACTTAAACCGGTCAGTGCTATCGTAAGCATTCTTTGGAAGCTGTTGGACGAAATCTTGAGTCCAAATGGTAATCGCTTGAATTGGAAATGACCGTCTCCTGTAGAGAAAGCTGTCAAAGGTCTAGAATGTTCATTCAATTCAATCTGATGAAATGAGCTGGTCATATCTAGAGTGGTAAAATATTTAGCTCGACCTAATCTGTCTAGAACATCGTCTAGCCTCGTCAATGGGAATTTGTCGTTTATTATTTTGTTGTTCAAACGACGGAAATCTACAACTAATCGCCATTGTTTTTTATCACTAGAACACTGTTTAGGTACTACTAAAAGTGGTGAATTGTACGGGCTAATAGATGGTTCTATGATATCATTTCGCTCTAATTCTTTCACTTGGTCATTAATTTCTTCCAGTCGAGCGTGTGGTAGTTTGTAGTTTTTGATGTATACGGGTGTACTGTCAGAAAGTTCAATGTGTTGTTTGTAAAAATTGTTGACTGAGAGTTTTTCGCCTTCGAGATGAAACACATCTTGGTACTCTTCGATTATTTTCATTAGGCTACCCATTGTTCTCTCGTCCTTGTAGTCTGATCTAATTGTTTGTAGTAGCTCTCGTAAACGATCTGGATTATTTTTATATCCCTTGCTGTTCTTTAATATATTATAGTTTGATAGTGGTTCAGTATCTATTTTGAAATTCTTGATGTTGCATGGTTCATTATTTGTATTTAGTATTTTAATGTGGCAGATACCTTTAGACGGTACTATTGAATTTCCTACGTAAACTCCTTTTTGTATTTCTTTATTGAGTACTATACTGTCTTCACTTCGGTCAAGGTCGATCGGTACTATAGCCTCAGTTCTTGCAGGAATTCTAAAATTGTACATTTTTAATGGCTTCGTATTCATTGGTATTGTGACCTCATCATTGTTGATTATGAATGTGATTGTGTATGTTTCGTAGTCAATTTTGCATTGATATCTCTCTAGGATATCTCTTCCTATAATCCCATCCGTAATGATTGGGAACGATTCTTCTACTAGATTAAATGTGTTAATTTGTTTGGATTCGCCAATACTCAGATTTAAACAAGTTGTACCAATGGACTTTATCGTTTCTTTGGTTATTCCAGTAAGGTTGCATATATTATTTTCATCTATGTACGATATTGTATTATTTATTTTAAATATAGATATATCTGCTCCTGTATCTATCAGAAAAGTCAGATATGTTTTGGTATTCGTGCAAAATAACCTGATAAAACTTGGGCTAGATGCGGATACTTTGTAAATTTTAGCGGTTTTGTATCCTGTTAATCCGGTAGGAGTTGTTACTTCTTTATTGGTTATTCTTCTCCGGATCCCTCTTCGTTTCCCTGCTCGTGAATGACGTTGATTCGTCTATTCATGTTCATATTACTATTGTTGAACCGATTGTTGCTTTGTCTGTTTCTAAAATTATTGTTATTTCTGTTATAATTATTTCTGTTATTCGCGTTATTTCTATTGAAGTTGTTTCCGTTACTGCGCTGATTGGCGTCGTACCTTCTATTATTATTATTATTATTAAAATTGTTTGGACTGAAGTTTCTGTTACCATTATTACTAAATCTATTCGTTCTATTGTTATTATTGCTCTGGCCATATGCCTGGATGTGTTGTCTTCCATTCGAAGTGTTGTATCTGTTATTTGACATCATATTTCGCTCGTTTCGCGTATTGTAATGTAGTATATTACTTGCGGTGTTTGCATTGCTCTTCTCTAACTCCATTGTCAGGTTAATGGCATCGGCTAGTGTTTGTGGTCTAGCGGCAAAAATGGTATTTCTGTATTGGTCGTGCAGACCATTCTTAAATATAGTCAGAGCATAAGTGTCGTTCAGACTGATAATCGTTTGTTTCTGCTCTGTTGATGCGTTGGTCCCTAAATCATTTATTTGGAGCTGATTAAGTTCGCCAAGAAGGGACAAAATTCGTTCTTTGTACTGTGTAACAGATGAATGATTTTGGGTGACGGTACTTAGCGAGGTGTGAGTGTTCGCGACAGAGTTCAAGGGTTTGTACCTAGCCAAAAGTTGAGTTTTTAAAATATCAAAGGTGTTAGGGATGTTTGCGCTAAATGAAGTGCGCACATTGTCTGCAAGTTTAACATTGTAGACGAAGTCGATTAGTTCCGGCTTTGATGCATCATTCAATTTCTTGTTTATATATTCGACAATTTTTAGAAATGCGTTTAATTCCTTTGCTCTACCCTCAAAGGATGGAATGACTTTCATCGCCATATGAAGTTCGAAATTAGCCATATTGTCGTCGTTTGTCTGATCGTCCACACCATTAGTTAGCATACTTATTAATATATGGTTTGGTTCTTTTGATGACTTGACGAAACGTATTTTCAAGTCTAAATATTTATCAGAATCTGATTTTGCGAATTCTTTCCTTAAGGTTTCTTGTATTTCTTCCAAACGATTTAGTTTTTCTTGTATTGTCTCTGGTTTATATGATCTCTTTAAACCTTTTCTTGCATTAGACAAAAGTTTCTCTGTTTCAATTAATAATTCTTTAATTTTGTCCAACTAAAAAAATTTTTTTTTTTTTTTCACATAACGTTATAAGATTTTATACATTTACATTCCTACTCGACTGTTTCTTAACATAATTTTTGTTCTACTTATTGTATGTAATTGCTATTATTATGAAGATTATGGTCGTGGTCGTTGCCTGCTCGTATTCTTGAAACGTCGACTGGTTCACCGACTTGCAGTTGCCCATGTTCGTGTTTTTGTATGTTGTCGACATACGATCTCTCTAGTTCTTTTAGCTTTTGGAACAGCTTCCTCCTGTTGTCGCCCTTTGCTATTGCTATCAAGCGGTATAGGTTCGCACGTTCGATCCTGAATCGCACCTTCTTTCCACCCCTATATTTCTTCTGCTCCTTGTTGATCGGCGGTGGTGGTTGCTTTTTCGCTATCTTCTTGCGGTAGTCCTCTATTGTGAGTGGCTTCGGTCCGATTGCTGCGAGTTCTTTTCGTCCTGTCGCCTTGTATGCTGGTGCTCTTGCTGGTGTACCAGGGGAGTATTGTTCCCATAATTCCTCAAAACCTTCCATTATTGGTCCTAAATATCGGCAAATAGGTTGGCAGGATCGCCATGTAATAAGTTTTCGTTAGGGGCCATTATGATAACAATTAGAGGAAGGAGGGACTCACCTAAATATCGGCGTCTAGCGCCAAAGCTGATGGCAAGCGTGAGCTGAATATATTTCTGTACAGCGCAAGCGCCGCAATGAACACTCAAATGAAAGGGTGCCGATGCAGGCAGTCCAAATTCACTTGTATGAATGTTGTTTTATTCCAAATATCTTTCTCCTTTTATACAAAATCTTAGCCTAATTTCTATTTACTAAACATTGACTTAAAACTATTTTCCCACAGGACCAATGCATATGTTTGTAATAAATCTATAATTTATTTCATTAGTTTTCCGTATTTCACATGTTGACCCATAATCACATTGCAAGGATTCCAACGCCTTGCAAGTGGTCATCAAAAAGAGCGCCGTGTCTGCTTGACACTTTTTAGTCACGTTTGGGATGGCATTGCTCCGTATGTAATTCATATTAAATGACCCTTGTGATTTATGTGTTAATACTGTTCGTGGGCATCTTGTGGGCACGCGTGGCTGAATGTGGTCACGCGTGGCTGAATTTAAATTAGTGAGATGAACGGGCATGCGTGGCATAATACGCATGAATGAGTGCAGATGGACAAGTGGTTGAACATGTGATTCCACTACATATAGTTAAGGTAACACCTAATATAATTGTGACAAAACATTTAAAAAAAAACAGTTTTGTATCATTCATGTAACAACCATCATACAGGAATTCAAGGTAATAATGTGATCGAAAAATTTGAAAAATGTAAAACATCTAAAGATGAACACACATTTGTTAATAAACTCGAACAGTATAACGAATTTCTAATATTTCCTAATGTTATCAAAAAAGTAAATTATACTAAAGATGAACCATTTTTACTAAATAAAATTCATTTTTCAAACCTCGAGATCCTGGAAAAAAGTTAAAATTTCTAAATATGAACAATATAAAAGTTCTTGGATAAGTATTTCCACTGATATCGAAATAGCCTTATTCATTATCCTTTTGTGCATAATTTTCTATTTTAAATTCAAATCAAAGATAAATCCATTTTTCGTTCAGAATTTAATACGTCAAAATCCAGATTCAAGACGATCAATTCGTGCAGATAACTCCTAAGATTAAATTTCATTGCAACCACATTCTGTGAAGACAATTCGTCAGGAGCCGAATTCTAAGGTGGAAGGAGTCATCGTCACACACCTTGTTCGTTCCGCAAAACAAGAATCTCTTACCACATCAGAATCCTTATTCTGATTTGGTATCGATACTTGTTCATTTTCTCATCCTTCAAATTTAAACTGCTCTAATTTCAAATTGCAATCTTCTATCGCACATAAATTCAAAACAATCTCCACTTCACACTTAAACTCTTGTCAATGTTCCAAAACACCATTCCCATGCACATAACGATAAATCTTTCAAAGTATCGCGTTTTACCTTTCAGAACTAGGCGCACAAGTGCACGTTAGTCATTTCATAACGTATACAATTTCTCGGGTCTCTGGTTAAATCCTAAGTGCTTAGCATGCACATTTTTCCCAGATTCCAATTTCCCATAGATAAGTGCAGGGATAAAATCTAAGATGTAGAATTCAGTCTCGTGTGTTCCTTTATATTGATTAGTCGAAATAAAAACTTGATATTTAAAAAAAAAATTTGAATCAGTATTTTTATTTTCAATTTTAAAAGTACCCACGGAGGTGGTACGAGCAAAGAGACACATCACTAAATAGTGTAATACAGTTCTGCAGTTCACTTAGTTAATTAAATTGAACCATAAGCTGAACTCAGTTCAAATTAAGTATTGTGACGAATTAAAACTTGGATCTTCAGAAAATAAAGTCCACCTTTTTTAAATAATAAAATCAGTGTTTTATTCATGTTGGCAATTGCGCGTCGAGGAAATTGACCGATTCCTTTTTGAACACAACGTTAACCAAAAACGTAGCTCGCGCGATAAATAATCCCCCTTTTCAACATCTTTTTTGGCGTGTAACTCTTTTAATATTAGCAGTACGTGAAAATGATATATCCACAACCTACTGCAAATTGAATTTTAAACAAGTTTGTCATATTAAACTTTTTTTGTGGGAGCAGTGCTTTCCAAGATATGGGGCCGTGCCACTTTTTTTAGTTCCCGAGATGGCGCCAAGAAGCTTGAAGCTGCAACCCCCGAAACTTCAATTTAAGCTGCAATTGAAATTTTTCTGCCCACTGAAAATCTCCGTGAGGTTTGCAATTAGGGGGTTAGCCATCGGAAGTCGATTATTTGGCCTAAAATGCGTTTTTCATGTGTGTTTTTCCCCTTTGGGATGCAACAGCTCCCGCCAGTGTACAGCGATCAAAGTGAATAATAACGCAAACGACTCGCAACAAAATTGCCTTAAAGTTATTCTCAATGTGTCTTGGGGTTAAAGTGAAAACAATGAAGCTGTGACGCTCGATAGATGTTTCCCCCTTTTTGACGATTTCTCGAGGTATACACATATATTTCCTCTGAGCCAAAAAGATGAAGTGTCATCAACATTGTTGAGATGATGGAAGACACACTTTGGGAAAAAAGATTATCAGGTCGGATCGCGGAAAGAAGTATGTGAATGGTTTTTTAAAATCTTACTTGAAAAATTGATGAAATCAAATTTCAGTAGAAGACAGGCCACTCTCCACAGCAAAACGGAGTAGCTGAATCAAGATGGCGCACTGTTTGTTATTGGATGCAAACCTCACCAAAAATACTGAAGCGAAGCTGTCCTTACGGCAAACTACTTGTAGAATCGACTGCTGCTGAATCGAAAGCTGCAACCAAAACTGCATATGAGCTATGGTTTTTCAGAAAAACCAGATGTGTCAAATTTTTATATTTTCGGCTCCGAAGTATATGAGCACGTACCGAAAGAAAACAAACCAAGCTTGACGATACGGCTCGAAAATTGGTTTTCGTCGGTTATTTGGAGGAATCTAAGGCATTTCGACTCTTGGATATGGAAACAAGTTCCATCATCATTGGTCGAGATGTTACCTTTTCTGATAAAGGTTAGAACAAAGCTACCATCGATTGCACTCCCGCGACCGCAACTCTAAAAAAAATTATGAAGCCGTTGAGCGCTTCAAAGCGCGTCTCATTGCACGTGGATTTTCACAGAAGTATGGTATAGGTTACGATGAAGTTTTTGCACCCGCCGTAAGACAAACGACTTTTCGTATTATATCATTCCCACTGTTGCTGGTCTGCATTCCACAGTCAAAGTGTGTTCACATTTACTGAAGTTTTATAGAATTATATGTTGAACTTTACATATATATAAAAAATTGAGCTAGAGTAGTAAGTGACGTACCACAGAACCGGTTTTTGTATGGGTGGCGACGGCATTTTCAATCTTTTTCAATCAGAATAGCTAATGGCTTCGGGTACCACGTTTGTATGGCTGGGATAGGGTGAATCAGAGTGCCTTGGTCTTGGATGTACGAAGGAACGGGTGCTGAGATTGTGGTTTTGTATCAGGTGTGTGGCGTTGATTTGTTGTTTGTAAGAGGGGTGTTGCCGTTGGTTGGTTGGGGTCGTCAGGTGGTGTGCGGTGATTTGTGTTGGTAGAAGGGTGTAGAGGTTTGTTCAGGTGTGTGGTGGTGATTTGTGTTGCGTTGTGAGGGGTTGCCGAGCGTGGTTGGTGGAAGGGTGTAGAGGTTTGTTCAGGTGTGTCGCGGTGATTTTTAGCGTTGTTAGAAACCTATAGAGGATCGGTGTGTTGCGGATGTTTGGTTGCGTCCGGCCGTGGTAGGGTGTGGAGGATCAGGTGTGTGGTGTGTGGTGTTTATTGGCGGCGCTGGTAGAAGGAAATAGCAGATCAGGTGGTTGGCGATGATTTCGAACGTTGATGGAAGGCTATAGAGGATCGGGGTGTTGTGGTTGGATGCGTCAGGTAGTCATAGGTGGTAGAAATAGGTTCAGATGTTTTGGCTGTAGCTGTGGTTTGTGAGATGTGTCATGTGTTGGGAGATGTTGTGTGCATAACTGGTTGGTTGTTAGGAGGCTTAGAGTACGGTCGAAAGGCTGCTTAAATCTATTTTTGTAAAATGGTGAAACAAGAGCGCATGAAAACCAGACTGAAAGAACATAAATGTACCTTCATGTGTGAATTCAACTTGAATTTCGTTCGTTGGCGATGTGGTGAATATTAATTAACTTGCCTACGAATCAACAGAGAGACTTGCAAAAGAAACTATATTAATGTATGTATGTATGTATGTTCAAACTTAACTTGAATTTCGATCGTACCAGCAGAGGAGTGCATACAATTAACTTGCTCACGATGAGCTCCTTGTAATTTCGATATGTGATATCTGCAGCTTTAGATATATGTTCAAACTCAACTTGAAATTCGATCGTACTAGCATTGTAAAATGGTGGAACAGGCGCGCAGGAACCGTAACTCAAGTTTTCCTTCAAGCGTATGTATGAAGCACCTGTTTAAGGCAACGAATGATGGGTACAGGCTAAAGCCTTGCACGTACATTTTCTGTGGCTCTGTATAAAATTTAGCTTAATGTTATACGAACCCATTGATTTCAATACGCCGTATTGCTGTACTTATTTCTGCGAACGAAGGGTGGAAAGAAGTGTGGAATTTTAATGGTAATAGCAATTCATACTGATTCGACCGTGCATATTCGTGTATCTGCATGGAATGCGAAATTCGATCGTTCGCATATCAATTAACTTTATGCACATATATGTTTAGATGTTTTCAAACAGTTGGTAAAAAATATCTCAAGTCAATAAAGAAACAGCGTCAAATTGAGGATTTTAACGATATGTGGATATTTTAAAATAAAATTTGTTCAGCATAACAACGATGAATTTGAATAAAGAGTCGCTTTTGCCATACAGCATTGGTTTATTTCTTTTTCACATTTTCAATTTCACATCATTGTAAGAAGAAATAAAAGACTGGTTCGAATGTTATTTATAATTTTTACTTGAATATCTCTTTCAAAACTTTTCATTTCTCAATTTATAAAAAAAAAACATATTAATTTTCTAATTCTGCCGGAGATTTTTTTACATGGCAGCATTCACAGGTATCTGCTCCGGAATCGGCGTTGTCAGAAAACCAAGGGCAGGATTCGTAATGCGATCTATGAATTGATGTGCCATACGGTATCCTCGAATACAGCTTTAGTGTGTTGATATCCTTTAACAGCTTCTCACGATGTTCATCCAGAAGTACATCCTCGTGATCCGCAACAAAATCTTCAAATTTACGTAGTTCTACCGTGCAAGACATCTTGTTTATCTAAAGGTTGTTTCTAAACTTTCTATGTTAAATGCAAAAACCTCTCAATAAAAATTTTCTCTCTGAATTTTTTAGAAAGAACAGGGGCTATAATTTCATTTAGTTGTGTCACGAGCATGTATTTCCCACTCCCCTTTACGACTCATGCGATACGCATAGTTCCAGGCTATCATGCATCTAATGCAAGCTATATCAGTGAATTTAACATTGTTTTCCATTTTAGCAGACTGTAACAGACTTTTAGTAAGGTTTCAAACTACATCTTTTATATCTATCCATGAGTTAATCGAAAGTTTTTCTCATGATTACGTAAAAAAGTAAATTAAAAATAAAAAATCATTAAAAGTCATCTTGATTTTCAAGGTCATTTTTATCATTCACTATATCTCACGAACCAGATATAATATTTGCATCATTAATGTGTCAGTTGACGTGTATTAACATCTTTGAGAAGTTTTTAACATTATAAAAATTCGTTTTAGCCGTCTTTTTAATTTAATAGAAGAAAATGCGAAAAATTATGGTTTTTTCATACAAAATATTTTTTAACTTGATTTGCACAGCACAGTGATCCAGTTTATAAAATTTATACATTCTTATCAGTTTTTGGAGAGCAACCGGCAAAATTTTATTCCATGATTATGAAAAAACTAAATAAAAAATAAAAAAAACATCCAAAGTTACCATGTAAAGAGGGTTGATACGAGTGCTATTACTTTTTCTTTTTTATTCTAAAAAAATTGTTGTAAATTCAATCAAAACTTTAAGGTATTTGCATAATTTGAGCAGATTTTTATTAGTTTTTATAGTCTTTTAATTGAAAAAAATTGCTTAAATTTTGAAAACCAACAAAATTTTTCAACACCAAAAAGGCCCCCACCGATTGATCCGCGTGAATATTCAATCTGTCCTCATCGACCAAAAACCTTACGTAATCAATGGACCCTCCCGTAGACGATATGATTCATATTAACTCATTCCTGTTACTGCTATGAATACCTCTCATTGTTGTAATGTTGTTGATGTTTATGTAGATATTACTGGGAAGTTGACCGTGTGGACCTCAAGGGTCGCATCTCGCGGCTTGTTTTAAAAATTTTTCGACAAAGTATACATCAGGGTGCTTTACCTTTGATAATTCTTACTAATAAAAACCGCCTTGAATGGTGTTTCTTTGATAATCCTCAAGGATATATGTTTGCGGTTGTGTCTTTTTTACTACCCTTATCTTGAATATCTCTGTTGACCAATTCGGGGTGTAGCCTTTTTCAAATACGTGCTTATACTTGCTTATGCTAACATAATCACCGATTTTATATTAAGGTTTAAAAACAACCTTAACTTTCCTATGCAAAGTTGCAAGTAAATGAACTTCGCTAGATGTATTGACATCTATAAGTCTCATTTTAATAGTGCTATGCTTGGTTCTATTGTACTTATCATTGAGTCTTGGTAAAATATCAATCCAACGGTAGTTACCCTTCATACTGAATTCTTTCCACATAAGATTTTTTAACGTTCGATTAAACCTCTCAACATTGGATGCTTTCAATGAGCTGAATGTAGAGTAATGGTTTATTTCATAATATATCATCAGTTTGCGAATCACCTCGTTAAAAAATTCCTTGCCGGCGTCTGTTAGTAGGTTTCGGGGGATGCGCCTCTGGTTAAGAATTGATTCCGCAGCCTTTGCTACTACACCTGCACTTTTATTTTTAATAGGTAGAGCCCACGCATATTTAGAGAACGTGTCAATTACAGTTTAAAAAAACTTTGTTCCTTGATTTTCAGATGAGAAGGCAGTCATATCAACTAAATCTGCTTGCCACAAATCATCTATACCTCTCATGGTGACCCTTTGACGTGCAAATCGTCTACGAGCTGGTCTGTGGAGTTCATTGACTACTTGTCGTCTACTCATCATACTCAAAAAGATATAAATATTCCTTACACCATTTTATTTACGTACAATCTCGTCAAAGATATACTTCACTTTAAACACCCGTTCACTATGATGGTTGCAGGCCCGTCTGGGTGTGGCAAAATGACTTTTATAGAAAATCTTCTTGCAAACCAGACGATGATCCAACCGCAAATAAAAAAGGTAATATGGTGTAATGCCGAACGGCATGCTATACCATTACACAAACCTATTAAGAATATAGAATTTTTAAATTCAATTCCTGAAGAATTCCCGAGTAATGCAAATGAACCGATAATAATTGTATTGGACGATATGATGTTAAATACATTTTCAAGACAGGTGTGCGAGCTGTTTACAAAAGGCTCCCATCATCGTAAACTTTCTGTTATCTTGGTGACTCAGAATGTTTTCATTAGGGTAAATTTTGTCGTGACATTTCACTTAATTGTAAATACCTGATTTGTTTCAAGAATCCGCGAGACAAGAGTCAATTTCAGCACCTCGCTAAACAGATATATCCTGAAAATAGTACGGAGCTCATGAGAATATATAAAGAAATTACTTATCAACCTCATAGCTATTTGCTTATAGACCTAACACAGGATATCAATAATACATTAAGGTTCCGTACTGATATATTTAATACAAATTTTTCAACTTGTTATTGCCCCGAACATAGTTTGCAGGAAAATAATAGTGTCAAGAATGAAACGATTGAAGGAAAACAAGCATATATATATGTTGTATGTTCTTGGAAAAGCAAGTCCGTGTTTAAGAAAGGCTATACTGAAGAGGGTGAAACCTGAAGTAATAAAAACTCTATGTGAAATTCATACAACACACTGAAGTGTAATCATAGGCCATCAGGAAGAAGTTTCACACGGTTGTGTAAATATAAAATGGGGATGCGTAAGCTTGCCGATGCAAGAAAATCTGTGACACGGCAACGTAAAGTTTTAATGCAGCAAGGTGGCTTTTCACCTGTTTTATTAGGAAGTGTACTTTCAGGTGTGATAGGTTCTTTGATTGAAAAATATGCATAGAAATAACAGTCTTAACAAAATGCTTCTACTATCTCTGGAAGTATATGCACGCTTAAAAGATACAATCGAAAGCTCTTCTGCACAAAGTTTGTTTGACAAACGCATGAGCAAAATATTGAACACGAAAAATTTTAATGATAAAGCAAAATGGTATCAGTATAGGAATGTGCTTACGGAATTTTTAAATGCATGGCGAACAAAACAATCATTTATGGAAATGAAAGCTGAAAATGTTTCTTCGAAAGACCGTATGATGGATAAAAAATTTAGAAATTTGCGCGACAACACCACTCAGACGAGATTTGTGATTAAAAATGAGAAGCCCACACAAACTTCACCTTCACGGGCGGAAGAGATATTTGAATCGGTAAACGAAATGACACCACTAAAGCAAGAATTGCCTGCAGCTGTAAAGCGACGATTATCAGCAAGTGGGATAGCAAAAAGTCTTAAACCTGCTCCCAAAATAAGAAAAAGCATGGCTGATTCATTTCGAGAAACTGAAAAAGGGTATAAAGTAATAACTAGTGATGATGGAATGACACAGTATACAATCCCGATGGATACGAGTATGGACGAGCTGAATGATGTATTCACTGATTTAGATGAAATAAATGATAAAGGTATAGTGACTAATTTAGGTCCAATCTCAGACAGGCAGTTTATATTAAGACCTAAACCCTTATCAATATGAGGCTGACTCTCTCATAAGGAAGCCTACGCGACAAAGTGAGCGGTTGAGATTAAGGACCGAGCCTAGTTTCAGTGCAAGAAACCTGAATTGGGACAGAATCTAGAAATGCCTATTAACATAAAAGATGCAGAGTTCTACGTGTGCCTCTTGAGTAACAGTTCCCTCGACATTTACCCTGACAATACACTAGCATCTTTCGAAAATTCATTACCGAGTATAAGTAAGTTTACTGGCAATTGGTATGTTGGTATAACAGAAATCTCTCTACCAAAACAAGAAAAATGAGAAAAGTGTATCAGATAAGAGAGGTATTCCTAAACGGTCTGTACCTACTGAAGACGTAAGCGTTACCAAGGTACCACAATCTGTACCAATTGAAAAAGATTCAGAAGCAATAATCGCTAAAGTTGTTGAATTGGGAAAGCAACATGTTCGGTTTAGATGGTATGCTAATGATTTGCAAAAGTTATGTAACAAGGAAAATGATATGAATTTTTCATCATTTCTTTCGTCATTTTTTTTAACCATTAGACCTACCTATTATAACTATTACCTGGCCAACATTAAACAAATAATGTAATGATCGTATTGAAGAAGATAGAGTTGGAAGTGTGATCTCCGACATAAGAAGTATTATAGAAGAAAGAGATTTTTGCATACATATTTATCAGTCCGGTTAGATTGCTGAGAAAATTTATTTAAAGTCAGATGCAAGATTTGAATCATTCCGAGCGCTTATAGACTACATAATTGGACAGATACCTAGAAACAAACGAAACCACAATGAATTATTACAGATTGTTGATCAATATATTTATCCGTCAAATAGTTTAAGGAAGAAACGGGAGAAAAAGCGGGTATTCAACCAACCACCCATACATTTCATCTGAAAAATTATGGCGTGAAGCTTAATATAGCGCTGCCTATATCAACTTCAACCGTCGTGGCGAGTAGACGTGTTCTCAAAAGCTGTTGTACGTGCAGTTAGTCCCTACTCCATTCAATCAATTATTTAATTGTTCAGACAGTTTTTTATTAATTTGTGCGTGTCTGTACATATTTTCCCTTACACCAGAGTGACCCAATTAATTATAGCAACATAGTGACCCAATTAAGCAATTGTTGCACGTCTTCACCTCGATATCAATTGTGTCGTTTATAAAATCGATGACATTGTCCGAAAAGTTTAATTCGCAACATGAACATCAAATGCAGTATGGAAAATTGCATCGCGTTCGACAACACTTTCAAGTTTGTGACATGCCGCGCGTTTTGCAACAGAAAGTTTCACGGTGCATGTATTGATGCGCCTAGGGATTGGTACCATCCCTACATGGACAACAACTTTATCTGTGCAGATTGCCAGAACACCAACAGGCTGATGTATGTATGACAATATCATAAATCATGTCGATAAATGAACACAGGACACAGCACATTTATTGACGAAGCAGCAAGCGCAGACAAGGGCAAACAATGAAAGTTTTGTGGAAATGGCTACCAGTTTCGACGATTTAACTACTGTACTTTCCACCGCCAAAAACAATAAAGGTTTCGACAAGGCTCTTCATGAGCTGCACAACAAATTTGACATATTGAATAATAAATTAGCGGAAATGTGTACATTGTCGACGTCTCCTTCCCACAAACAGGACCCAAACGCAAAACATATAGCCAACCTCCAAGATAGACTTTTAAACCTGCTCAATGAAAAATTGTCTACGCTGTCAATACAAAACTCATCATGGATAACAACCACAGAGAACAAACTTGAAAGTGCAATCCAGAAAATTGTAAGCATGGCCACTGTACTGTGCGAACAAAACCGCACCACCCATAACGCTCCAATCCGCTGTGAACTGCCCCTAAACCATGAAATTTTGTTTGCTGACCTTAAAAACATGTTGAACAGTGCATTGAAAGTTCCTACGCAAGACAAGGCAACATCTCCCATCAAACGTTTATCTGTCCAGGATAAAAAGCCAGCTCCAACACCTACTACCCAGAAAACAAAAAGTGCCAGAAAGATTTTTCAATTCGGTACATCCTGGTCAGAAGAAGATTGGAATAGAAGAATAAATAAAGTTAAGCGTATAAATGCGGATTACGTGAAAAACGTCACTATTGCCTCGTGTATATCACGGAAGAATGAAGACTACGAAGCATTTCATGTAAGAGGTGCCCCAGTATCTGCAGATGTAACGTGGATGATTCAATTCCTTCAAAGTGAGCTTGCCATTACTGATTGTTTAGCTGAAACTCTCTCTAAATGCACAAAGAGAAAAACCACTTCATTCAAAGTATGCATTCCATCTCGGTATGCCTGGCTATTCTTTCAGCATGAAGGTAAGGCGAAGCAAATTTAGAATGGGATGACATTCACCCTATGGCGTAACTCAACCAAAAAGGTTCAGTGTAAGCAGAAACAAGTCAGTAAGAACAATTTATTTACGTGTACAGCCTCCCCTAAAAATGTTGCAATTTCCCCGACTAACAACCCTAATCCCGTCCAACAACTAGGTAATATTACTACTCCCACTTTACCTGCATCCACTTCTAAAGTCCCCGACACCTCCTTAAAAAAAAGTCCCATATGCAGCGCAGACCCTACGACACCCACCCCTGCAAGACTTATTTTCAATACCAAGCAGCCGGCTTCAATATCCATTCCACTTGATGTTTCTTGCGAAACCTCTCCTTGTCACATGATGACTACTAAGCCAAACGCAACATCCAAATATGCTAATTTTATCCGCGGTGACGATCAAATCCCCTCGCAATCCGGTGCTATCCACATGCCAAACCCTCCTATTAATCAACCTTCCGCACCTAAATTTATTGATCATCTGGTACCTCCGGTTGTTAGAATAACCTCGAACTCTACAGACGATCTTGAGAGCAGATATCTTTTATCTCGGATAAGAGACCATAAAATTTACGACAATGTCCACCTTTTGCTTGCGTACATGCATAACGCACCGGAAACTACCTGCTTTAAGGGAAAAACGAAAACCAATCTCAAGGTCATGATCCAACAAGAAGGTCTCCCCACTGACCTTGATCCTTTACGCCTCGTTTTTAATCGATATCATGAAGAACTCGGTATGTCCCCTGATCAAGTCAAACGTGGTCTTGAAACTTATGGCTCCTATGTCAGCTCTAAGTATATCTCTCTCTTACAAAAATCACGGGAAGGCCATAAGAAATTTTATTCCTAATACGAAAGACATGGCTAAAATCATAAGATTTCTCTACCATAACTGCAGTGGTATGAGGGGCAAATTAAATAGACTTTATATTGACGCCAAATCTTGCCATTTCAATATACTCACTATAACAGAGACTTGGTTGAACGACTCGTACAAACACGAAGAAATACTTGACAACAATTGGACAATCTAAAGAGTTGATCGTGATTATCTTCATACTGGTGTCTCAAGGAAAGGTGGTGTTCTTACCGCAATTCACAACTCCCTGTCAAGTGAACTTGTTACAACCGTGTCCCATAAATCATTTGAACATATATTTATCAGAGTTTTATTAGAAAAACATTTCCTCTACATCGGTGTTATTTATGTGCCCCCACACTCCGAAGATACTACTTATAATGATTTGAGCGACGTAATATCTTCTGTCATTGCTTCATTGAATGTGGGTGATAAAATTATCATATTTGGTGACTTCAATCGCCCGAATATTGGCTTTATCACCGATGACAATGATAGTCACCTCCTCCTAGTCAACATTCTTGGCGACATTGACTTTTATCTCATCAGTGTGTTTTATGGCAATGATTTGCAGCAAGTTATTTCGACTCCTAACCAAAATGGCAAATGGTTAGATCTGATTTTCACCAACTTTTATGACGAAGCGGTTGTTAGCCCAACCATTGACACCGAGAATCTTTTCTTCAACACTCTCCATCACTCAGCTTTGACGGTTGAACTATCCACTGCGAATGTACCCTTTACCCAATCGTACAATAATGAAATTGTATATGATTTCTTAAATGCTGACTATATTAGCATTAAAAATTTTCTCGATACCATACATTGGCCGAGTTTCTTTTCGTCGTTAGATTTAGATGAATCTATAACTTCTTTTTATACGTTAGTCTTTCATGCTATTAATAAATTTGTACCAAAGATAAAGAAACGGAGCAAACTCTCAGAACCCTGGCTTGATCATGATTTAAGGCACTTAAGAAACCAAAGAAACAGACTATATAGGAAATTCAAAAATGGAATTTTCGTCGACGAGGATCTAAAGAAAATGCAAATGAGCTATCGAATGAATTCTCCACTAAATCCCGAGAAGCGTACGATGTTTACGTCAACGTAATTGGTGAAAGCATTATTAATGATCCGAAAAAATTCTTTGATTTCGTTAATATAAAACGTAAAACGAGAGGCTATCCCGCTTCTTTGTTCAAAGGGAATATTGTATCCTCCTCTCCACTTGAAACTTGCAACCTATTTGCCGATCATTTTCAGGAGACCTTCTGCCCGGCTATAGTCTCGTCGACCACACCGTCGATTGGAGCTAACACAACGCCCCTCATCGACAGTATAGTCTTGTCACAAGAGGCAATTATTAATGCTGTTTACGAGCTAAAAGTGACCAAAGGACCCGGCCCAGAGTTACTTCCTCCTGGTTTCTTGGTTCGTTCCATAGACCAACTTGTCACTCCTTTGCACCTCATTTTCAATAGATCTCTGTCTCTAGGTGTCTTTCCGTCCTCCTGGAAATCCTCGCATCTTTTACCTTTTCATAAAAGTGGTGATAAGCGATCCGTTGATAACTACCGAGGGATCACTATTTTGTCAGTAATCCCCAAACTCTTTGAGAAGCTAGTCTGCGATATTCTCACTCCCATCGTAGACCCTCTCCTTAACGAATAGCAGCATGGATTTCGTAAAGGCAGGTCGACTTCCACTAATCTCATGATCCTAGTTTCTGACGTCCTCTGTGAAATGGAAAAGGGAAACCAAGTTGACGCGGTCTATACAGACTTTAGTAAGGCTTTTGACCGGGTTGATCATCAAACCCTAATACGTAAAGTACGTAATTTTGGAGTATCTGGTTCCCTACTCAATTGGCTACAATCTTATCTCTGTGACCGAAGTCAGATGGTCAAATTCCAAGGTCACTTTTCTAAACGAGTTTTTGCATCCTCCGGAGTACCACAAGGCAGCCATTTAGGCTCTCTGTTGTTTAATATATTCATTTCTGATCTATCTGCGACACTGTCTAACATACCTCACCTATTCTATGCTGACGACTTAAAAATTTACTACAGCATTAAAACACAATCGGATGCAGCCTTCCTTCAGTCCAAGTTTCATGCACTTGCACACTGGTGTAGTCAGAATAAGCTCTATCTCAATGTCAGCAAATGCCACGTATTGAGCTTTTCTCGTAAGAATGCAGTTACTACCTATTCTTATTACCTTTACGACATCGTATTAAACAGGGCTGATCATGTCGTTGACCTCGGCGTAGTCTTAGACAACCATTTGCGGTTCAATCTGCAATATGACAAAGTCCTATCAAAGGCTAATAAATAGCTTGGCTTCATTAAGAGACGAGCCAAGGAATTCAAAAACGTTTGGGTTACCAAGTCCTTATACACCACCTTCGTGCGGTCTCTGATCGAATATGATTGCATAATTTGGAACCCCGTTTTTGTGCTCCACAGCGACAGACTTGAATCTATCCAGAAACAATTCTTGCTTTTTGCCTTGAGGGACCTCTAAAACCCGAGTGTCTTTCATAGTCTTCCTTCCTACAAATATAGACTAGACCTTCTAAACTGAATGCCTCTTTCATCTAGAAGAACACTAATTAGTGCCAGTTTCACCTTCGACGTTATCAGCGGCGCAGTAAATATAGTAGCCCTCGCTGATAGAATAAAATTTAATGACCAACAACGACGTACTCGACACACAACCCTGCTTAAAGAATATCGGCACCACACGGCCTATGGTCATAATGAACCGATAAATAGATGTTGCAGAATATTCAACACAATTAGTAACCACTATTCTCCGGGTATCTCTAAATCGTCCTTTAAACGTAACCTGACAAAAGCCCTATTGTCATCATAACCACGCACTCCACAACTAAGTTTGATTAAGTTTTAATTAGACTAATTTACTTTACCTTAACTTTTTATTTACTTATGTATTTTGTATTGTTTACGTGATGCCTTGTTTGGTGTAAATAAATAAGTAAAAAATACCGTCACTGATCAACATAACAGATTTCATAGCCTTGTTACTAAGTGGAATTGAATTTAATGACGAAGAGCTACATGATAAAGGAAAGTCATCTAAGTTCACAACATCTCAATTACGAACATCTCAATTACTAAAGCAGGTGTTTAACAAAATTGCCTCAGCAATCCAAGGATCTATATCCCGCACCGCTTAAGAGTCCGGCACTGAAATATCACCCGATGAGTGGGTTAAAACTGATTTTCACACCATCATTAACATACCCTACAAAAGAGCCGATGATTCAAATGCTACAACTCCAATTCCAATAAAAGTGGATAAAACCGAGGATATTGCTGGCTTATTTATCGACACATTCCTGAAGACACCCGTTGAGAAACGGGACCCCAAAACAATCGATGCAACAATAAAAGAGTCGTTTGATAAATCAATAATGCTGGACAGTATAATTCAGCTGGAAAAATCATTGTCTGTACTTGAAAAAAGAACACATTGTGACACGCCCTCCAAAGCTATCGGTGATTGTGAAGGAAACAATTTGATATATGTTTATACGGATATTATTAAACCCAGAATAACTGGAAGTAAACTGGTAAGAAATCTACGAGCAATGCCCTTGAAAGGCTGTGATAGCGTGTTTAGATTCGAGCATGTGAAGTACTGTCCACTTGAGAAAAGCTTTATTGAAAGTATCTCAATCAAAATTACAGATCATCACGGTGAGTTAGTCCACTTTGATCCTAGTTTTACTCCAACAAATGTCATGTTTCATTGCAAGCGAAGGTTAGAATCTATAAATAATCCTACGTTGTAAATATCAACATAGTTTGGACACTGAATTTAACACAGCTCTATACTAATGCGATGAATTCTCACTACGAGTAGGAAGTCGTGCATTGTATATATTTGACAGATAGATAATACTTTCCTGATGCAAAAAGAGTGTATGAAGCCTGAATTGGATATTTTTGCCTCCCCGCCAATTCAAAACAGTATTTTAAAAACCGAAGAAGTTGCTTACAAACCAATTGCATCACTGGACAATTCTTCGGTGTTGGAATTTGTTTCGCTTGGTCATGGGGATACATATCGTGACCTATCCAGCATCTACTTACGGCTCAAGGTACAACTGAATCAACTAAAAAATGGCAAAGAAGAACTTTTCACCGGAAAAGAAAAAATTAAGAAAGCTGATGGGGGTGAAGGTGCAGCTGATCCGGTCGGTGTAGCTAACAACCTCATGCACTCACTTTTTAGACAATGCACTGTACAATTGAATGGGAAGAATATAGCTCAGACAGACAACAATTACCACTATCGCGCCTATATTGAAAATTTACTGAACTACGGTAAAGACGCTACATCAACTCATTTGGAATCGGCCAGGTGGTATCTAGATCAGAATGAGATGCAGATGATTGAAGACTCAAGACCTGGCGGTGGTCCTACCAAGTTGAATGAAGGCTATCTTAAACGGTCTGCAATGATTGAGAAGAGTAACGTGGTTGAGCTGATGGGCACAATTCACACCGATCTGTCAAATCAAGATAAACTTTTATTGAATGGAGTGGACTTACGTTTAACCTTATCATTGGAAAAACCGGAATTTTATTTGTACTCGAAAGAAGATGACGTTAACCCACGTGTGAAAATACTAGAAGCGATAATGGTCATGAATCATGTTACCGTCAACTCCAGTATATTGTTAGCACATGAAGCTGTACTACAACGCACAAATGCCGTTTACCCATACAAGCGAGTGTATGTGAAAACTTATACACTACCCACTAACACATTCACACTATCTCTTGATAACGTAGTGATCGGACAATCACCGAACCTGCTTGTTTTCGGTATGGTGGATATTGACTCATACACCGGAAAGCGCACAAAAAACCCATTCAACTTTAAACACAACAACATAACTAATTTCAATCTATCAGTTAACGGCGTTCAAGTGCCAAACCAACCATTGGAGTTTGATTATTCGCGTGATAAACCTGTTAGTACTAGAGGATACCTTACTCTATTCAAGGGCACTGGTATTAACTTCTTTGATAAAGGTCATCAGATATCTAAGAAATTCTTCGACAACGGTTGTTTCTTACTAGCATTTGACTTAACAGCGGACAGCTCATACGATTCGGGTTGTGGCAGTTTGTTGAATCAAGGTGTGATGAGGATCGAAGGGCGGTTCAGAGAGGCTTTGAAGAAAAGTGTCACCTGCATTATTTACGCTGAATATGATGGAAGTATTGAAATCGATAAGAACCGTAATGTGTTCACAAGCTTCTAAAAGTATATAAATAACGTGAACATGTGAGATTTTGATAGAGTCTGCTCCAGAAAATAGTCATGACGCATTGTCTAGTGAATATTGAATACTTCTCTGAAGTTCATTTAACCTTTTTCAAGAAAGTCTCCATTGCGGGGTTCACCTCTCAGAACGAACTTTATTCAAAGGAAATCACGTATAAATATCATACTTCCTCAGCTATAAGTACAGATCAGACAGGTGTATTTGGAATCTTAGAGCTCAAAAGGCTTGATGAAGATCTTATCAGGTCCCCGGCGAAATTCGCAACAGTCTTCGTAAACTCAACAAAAAGGTTCCTACAGAGTAACGTAACATCGCACACAAAAGTTATAAACCTTGAAAACATCTTCCTGAAAGAACAGGAATGAACAGAATAGAGATCATCAGCACATTGAGAAGTAACATTAAAACCAACAGGTATTTTAAAGGTGTTTCCCCCTGTAATCGTTCACCTCGCAAACTAAGGAAGCCTGCATGTGTCATCGCCAACACCGATCCGGCCAGTAAAAGAGGACGCCATTGGGTTGCATTTTATTGCCCGAAAAAAGGTCCGGCTGAGTATTTTGACTCGTTTGGTAAATATCCTGATAACAAGTTCTTTAAAAAATTCCTTCATCAAAATGGAAAAGTGTTTGTGAATAATACGCAGCGGTTACAAGGTGGCCTCTCGACAGCATGTGGACAGTATTGTTGCGTTATTCTACATTTTTTTTGTAGTGGCAGAGGTCTCAAAAAATTCCTAAAAAGGTTTTTAACTACAGATTACAGTTTCAATGATGGTAAATTATAAATTCATTTCGCAAAATTTATATGAAGGACAATTCACAAAATGGGGGTGAGTTTTGTACCCAGACCTGCATGCGTGAAGGCGATATAAAAGCAACTTAAAATGACGTACCCACCACAGTTTATTTCTCGAGCTACGAAAGAGGTCAACTAGTCTACTGATAAGCAATCGCAAGCTTCTAAACGTGAGGTGCAGAAGAAGAGAAAAGCAACGAAAACTTCATCTAGTATCATCTCCAACTCCAAGGAAACCAAGACAAAAACACTCCCCAAGTCCAGTGTGGCGTGCGATGAAGATGTTCTTTTGAATTATACGTACTATCTAGATGGATGCCATAATCGCAGGATAACACTAGAATTTGACCCACAAACATACAAGCAAAGGCCATCTTTCATTATCATGGACGGTTCCCGCCAGCAGTTGACCACAGCCAATGGAATACGTTGTACAGACACCTAAACGATTTAAAAGGCACAGCAGGCGTTCAGTTCCCAAATAACCAATTGGGATCTTTGAAACGTTACCAGATACCTGTAGGCGTTGGTAGCATAACACTAAAACATGCAGAACTAATCAAGCTATTTGAGATGATGGAGTTCTTCAATATGGTTATGCACCACAACAACCTGGCTTTGGAATGTGTTAAGGAATGTTACGAGCTGTACTGTAACAGGTGCAAAGAAAAAGATCTGTTGAAGCTAAGTCATGAGGATTTTTTCATTCCATCTCGAATATATTATATAAATATTAACTATTCAAGACTTTTTTATGAATTTCCAATTTTATGCAGCTGTAATCTTATTTTTGACGTTATGAAATAAAACAACACAATTATACATTGCAAAATAAAACATATTTTATTCTCACACTAGTAATACACATTATTCATGAAATAATACATATAAAGGTTGATACAATTTTGAGCGGCACATCTTATTGTAAGCAGTGGGTCATGAATTCTACAGGTTGTCTAAAAATTCTTGAGCTCTCTCAGTTTTGGTATTTCTAGCTGTATTACGTTAGCATTTGTTTTTTTTTTAAAAAAACTTTCCTTAATAGCGCCTTTCACGTATATAGTTGTTTCGTTGAACTCTGTCAAAATTTCTGGAAGTCGATTATAATTCACATCACCATCACACCATCATAAGCCATTGATATTAGTCCCATCAAAATCATTTTGACGACGCGCTTTCGGGTGTAACTCCTGATAAGGATATGGTGAAGCAAAATGATGAACCACAGGTAAAGTTGATTCAAAAGGTAAGGTAAGGTAAGGTAAGGTAAGGTAAGGTAAGGTAAGGTAAGGTAAGGCAAGGTAAGGTTCTTTTACAAAATATTGACCGTTTCTCCCACACACAAACTGGATGTCTATAATAACTTGTGCCATGTCTCACTGTTACACGGTTCGCAATGAAATGAAAGAAATGTTAAGAGTAGTGATGCTTATATTTTATTCTGACAAAAAATTTGATTTCACCATAAGTGTAACGGATAATTTCTTGATTTCATAACCAAGCAAAAATAACTTAGCTACTTACTTATTTCATATGAATACATAAGATATAAATTCAGAGATATAAAATTCATTAAAATAATAAGTGTATTGATATTTATTCTCTATACAAAACTGTAAGTGTTACCATAGCTGTCTGATCTACACTTTTTGAAACCATAAGGGTAAGAGAAATATTCATCCTTCACAACTCTTTTGTCAACAGTGAATCTCAAGTGTTTTTTTTCGGGCTCGGATACAACAACACCTGGACGTTTTCGCTTGATTTTACGCTCTGTTGTCACACGTACGCCTTCAGTTGCATCTTCATCCAAAATTAAAGATTTTAGGAATTCAAAATTTACAATTTTTCAAGTTTTCGAAGTTAAGAATTATTCCTTTACATTTAATCACATGTTCAGGACCATGTTCAGTTTCAATTTTTAACCCATATGTCTTAAGATTTGTACTCACATATTCCAATATATAAGCATCAGAGCCATAACATGCCACCTCATTGGTCAAATTACCCAGGAAATTAGAGATTGGAAAATTCATGGGTTTGTCTTTACTATCCACAAATATGACGCTGTCTGTATCACAGTACAGAATCGAGGAGCTCAGTTTTTCTAGTAATCCGTATAATTTAATTCTAGCTAGAGCCGTTGTATATGCAGCAATAGGTATGTTTGCATGTGGTAAAGGTTTTAGATTTACCTCTACATATTTCCATGTAACCCACAAGTTATCATCATCAACCGGGTAAATTGAACAAATTTTTATACCTGGTGATTGTAGAAGTTCAAAAAATTAATGACTTTAGTGTTTGTTTGATCATTGCTATGGCCGAACTTGCCCCACAATGAGTTTAAACAAAGTTTGGCAATATTACGTCAACCAGAATTTTTTTGAATTTGGTTTTTATCAATAATGATACATTCCCTTCTCTTGTATGATTCAATAAAACTACCTTTACCCTCATCTGATATATATTCATTACCCCAACCACTGGCCATCTGTTTAATTTTTAAAAAATTATTGACATACTCAGTAAACAATCCGCCAGTTTTTGTGTTGGGGTCGTACACTGTGTACTCATACTTCCACACCTAATACACTTTCAAAATTTTATACCCCTTTTCAACAGCTAAGGCTATTTCAGGAATTACCCATGTGCCAGTAAGCTGCCGCTCATCACCTGAATGATCACAACTTGAAAGTGTAAAATACAATTTATTGTCGTTTCTCATGGGTAACACAGATATCAGAAGGTTGTTAGGTGCAATTACATCACATTTAATGAAACCATGCATTGAAATAATTTCATGTATGGGGGATGTTATCATTTCGAAATATCTCAGGATGTTTTATGGGGTACGGTGCGTATTTGTTAATATACGGATAAAGACTAGTAAAGTCCAAATAACGTATTACCTCTCCTTTTTTGACAGCATGTTATAATTTGAACACCTCAGTACGATCTTCAAATAGAGCATCCCGCACATATATTGGACGATTTATGTCATTATAATTTCGTCGCAATTTCTCATTTAAATGCTTGTCTTTATTTACTACATTTTTAAATTCACATCCCCATGTATATACTAGATTGTATTCATGTCTCTGTATTGCCTCGATACGTCTTTGTGTACTTTCATATCTTTGATTTAAAGTTTCTAAAGTCTGAAGGTTATTTTCCCCCGATTCTTGAAATTTAAAACATTCTCTACAACCGTGATAGTAGCATCCAAAGAACTCATAAACAGTATTTGACTCTTTATGAAAACCGTTGACATATAGCCCACACTTATCCTATTTTAACTCACCGTTATTGTTTGTTGAGATTAGCAGACCGTTAATTTGGGAGTTTTTCCAGGCTAACCACATACAGGCAATGATGGAATGTGTTTTACTTTTGAAATAATCACTTTTAGGCATTACACCCAAGGCTTTTTTGTCAAAATAATTTCTTCGAAAAACTAGCATGCAGGTCGATGCAATTGTGAGACTTTCTGTTCAAGGGTTCACATCGGTCAATTTAATAAATTCATCCATAAATCTTACACAACCTCGTCGTAAAATATCAACATCATTTACACAATATCGTAACAACGCATCTCTATTATTGAAAGTATCTTGTGTTTTTGTACTGTACCAATTTAAAAAATCCATTCTTTCCTTAGGCTTCATTGTATCGCAACCGAAATGTACGGGGGGGGGGGTATTGACCGATATAATTTATTTTATCTACTGAATTGAAATAATAAGGATAGTAACCTTTAGCATTGTTTTCAATATCGAAAACTTGTGGAAACTTAGAAAGTGGAAACGGCAGGAAATTTAAAGAGTCAAGAAATGAAACTTGCTCACATGTCAACTTCATAATTTTGGTTCCATTCATTAACTCCGAAATCAAGAAATGACCATCAAGGCCTTGTAAATTATGTGCATAACAATATTTGTTGCTCACATAAGATCTGCGTATTAAACAATAGTCTAGAAACCTTTGCCCAACAGAGGATTGATCACTTTTTTCAAATATATGCTGTCTGACACCACATGTTTCACATGGTTGTTTAATATCTTCATCTTGATAACAATTGTGACAAACATGTTGTGCTACAATTAAATTTGCAACATGTACAAAAGTTGAAGAGCTGTCTCCATACAGGCCGTCTTGAGTAGTTTCACAATCAAAAAATATGATGAGAAACTTTTTATCATTTCTACCTGTGTAGGGCTTTATAAAACAGTTATGTTGGGCCGGTTGTATTTTTGAACACATCTGACAAAATTATTCGTCACATTGATGTTTGAGTCCTTTCCTGTATGTAAAATTTATAAATTTTGTTCAAAATACACATATCTTGCAAGTGTCACATACTCTTAACTTTTTATCCAAATGATTAGCAAAACATAGCGGTCCTCTTAACCCGCGATTACACTCGCTACAGTCTACCATCTGTGATACATACACGCAAGGTGGGAATGTGATACAGTACGGACATTTTATTTCACATTTATGAAACGAATGATTTGAAACTTTATCGCAATAGTTACAAATATAACGTTTGGAAAACAATCCGGTAACCGATTTTATGACGTACAAATGTTTTGTACTCTCGAAATAGAAGAGGTAATTTTTTTTTGCTGTTATATCCCGTAGTGGAGTTTTAAAAAGAATGGAATGTGGATCTCGAATATTATCAAAAACAACAATTTGATACGCATTTAAGTATTTTTGAAATTTATAAAGATCTAGGATATTGCAACCATTTTCTCCAATTACCACTTTAGAATTTTTACACAATCGATCAGCCTTAAAATTCAACGATTGTAAAATGACTAAATTATTTAAACGATTTATATTACCCTCAGCCATTTCCATTGCATAACAAATACTCCTAGGTAAGCATGAAAGATCCTTAGCGTTAGCGGCTTTTCCCACATTCACTAAAACTTTTTTCTTTTTAAAAGGTCAGCATCATCTGTATACTTTTTATTTACGCGCGCCCCCGCCGGAAGGAATGTTTACGATATCAGCATGGAACTGTATGATATCACCCGAAAGAAATTTAGTGTTGGACTGGTTAACATTCGCTATAAGGCCAATTATATATTTCCCATTAATTTCCAGAATGGGCTTTAAAGTTGACCATATGGGTTTCACGTGTGGTGATTGCGGTAGTGTTATTGCAAAACTCATTTTGCACTCCGGGTTTGCGTTAGCACCATTGTTTTCAAGTACCTTATCGAAAATTTTCTCCAGTGCACTTAAAGAGCTATCAGCTATATTGGTGAAATCTTTAATCTGAAAATTTAAGTTGACACCTGTGACATAAAATTTTTGAAATAACTTCTCTTTCCGAGAAATAATTTTAAATGACCTCGATAAATCACTTGAAACTTCTCCTTGTTGATTACTTTTACCAACACATTCTTGTCGAACATCATAAGCCCTGGACGCGTCTTCATTTTAAACCAAAAGATTTACTATATCACTTAACAAAACATTTGAAAACGACACGTGATGTAGATTTGAAAACGCTATTAACTGTAATAAAAATCTGTAGTTTTCCTCTACTGTCGAATGAATTTTTCCTTTTCTAAATTTATCAGCTGTGCATCTTAACCATGTAATACATGTTTCAAAACTTGTTGTTGTTTACATTATTTTAAACTCCTTAATTATTTTTTCCATCTTTTATTATTATATAATTTCCCTTATTTCTATTTAATTTTATATTTTATTTTAAACTTCTTAAAATGCTTATTAATTTTAATTTTTCCTCTCCAAACGTGAGCGGTCACACGGTGCAGCGAGGCTCTTTGCTGTCGCAACTTAACAAGGCGCCCAGAACGCTTCTTCTTTTTGGGGGGTTGTACAAGTACAGGCTCACGTGATGAGCGTGCACGTTGCAGTCGCTTTTGTAACTTCTCTATACTTAGTGGTTGAGGCCCTGGAAGGGGTGATGTTCGACGATTTACACCTTTCAGCTCTTGACCCTTAGCTTCTGTTGTTACTTTCGCAAATAACGTCGTTTTTATGAGTTCCAGACTCGAATTCGCTGGTTCTTCAACAAAGGCTTTAAGTTGTTGCTGGATATCCTGAATATCAGGCTTCCCTTCTTCCTTTTCAAAATTCGCAGAATATCTTTTGCGATATTCGTCCAGAGTTATTCGCTTAGGTATCCTTTTGTTTAGGCTACTCACTCTAAGTTAACCTAAGTCAGCTGAAAAATAGGCCTTGTGGGGCCACTATCTTTAAAAAAGGATGACTGTAAGATAAAAATTTGTATACTTTAATAAAATAATATACAACAACAATAATATAAAAAACTTACCGTTCCTGTACTATCGGACTTGTTCCAAAAGACTTCAAAAACTTCTGCGTGATAATTGACTGCAACCCTTCACTTTTATACTGTCTACGCGCACATAGGGTAATACGGGTGAGTAATTGCAAACTCAATAACAGATGTTTCCACACGAGCTAATTATATTCACCCTCAGATAATTTCAATATACAGAACGAATACGCGATCCGCAACACAAAAGCATTCAACAATCGGTCTTAACCTTCACCTATACCCACGTGTAAAGTAATTAAATATGCACTGCTTAAAACACATTTATTTCGCAGACACTAATTACATTCACCCTCAGTTGGTTCAATATACAGGTCTTTTCATGTCCAGTGATTTTTGCCTCAAGCGTACCAAGCAAGCGTAAGCAACCATAAAACATCTTCTAATTGGCATACCCACAGTTTAACTATGTATTACACCATTTCACATCATTCCATTTCACCTGAATTCAACTCAAGTCGCGTAACATTCGACAACAACTCCACAACCGGCCGTTTAGGATCCTCCCGAAGCGACGTCATCTATAGTGAATATCTTTCATTTCAGTTTAAGATGCAGGTGATATTGAAATCTTTCCAATAATATTTCTTTTTTTGCAAGTCTTTTGGTTCGTAAGCGAGTAAATAATATGCGCACAAATGCCGTTTACCCATACAAGCGAGTGTATGTGAAAACTTATACACTACCCACTAACACATTCACACTATCTCTTGATAACGTAGTGATCGGACAATCACCGAACCTGCTTGTTTTCGGTATGGTGGATATTGACTCATACACCGGAAAGCGCACAAAAAACCCATTCAACTTTAAACACAACAACATAACTAATTTCAATCTATCAGTTAACGGCGTTCAAGTGCCAAACCAACCATTGGAGTTTGATTATTCGCGTGATAAACCTGTTAGTACTAGAGGATACCTTACTCTATTCAAGGGCACTGGTATTAACTTCTTTGATAAAGGTCATCAGATATCTAAGAAATTCTTCGACAACGGTTGTTTCTTACTAGCATTTGACTTAACAGCGGACAGCTCATACGATTCGGGTTGTGGCAGTTTGTTGAATCAAGGTGTGATGAGGATCGAAGGGCGGTTCAGAGAGGCTTTGAAGAAAAGTGTCACCTGCATTATTTACGCTGAATATGATGGAAGTATTGAAATCGATAAGAACCGTAATGTGTTCACAAGCTTCTAAAAGTATATAAATAACGTGAACATGTGAGATTTTGATAGAGTCTGCTCCAGAAAATAGTCATGACGCATTGTCTAGTGAATATTGAATACTTCTCTGAAGTTCATTTAACCTTTTTCAAGAAAGTCTCCATTGCGGGGTTCACCTCTCAGAACGAACTTTATTCAAAGGAAATCACGTATAAATATCATACTTCCTCAGCTATAAGTACAGATCAGACAGGTGTATTTGGAATCTTAGAGCTCAAAAGGCTTGATGAAGATCTTATCAGGTCCCCGGCGAAATTCGCAACAGTCTTCGTAAACTCAACAAAAAGGTTCCTACAGAGTAACGTAACATCGCACACAAAAGTTATAAACCTTGAAAACATCTTCCTGAAAGAACAGGAATGAACAGAATAGAGATCATCAGCACATTGAGAAGTAACATTAAAACCAACAGGTATTTTAAAGGTGTTTCCCCCTGTAATCGTTCACCTCGCAAACTAAGGAAGCCTGCATGTGTCATCGCCAACACCGATCCGGCCAGTAAAAGAGGACGCCATTGGGTTGCATTTTATTGCCCGAAAAAAGGTCCGGCTGAGTATTTTGACTCGTTTGGTAAATATCCTGATAACAAGTTCTTTAAAAAATTCCTTCATCAAAATGGAAAAGTGTTTGTGAATAATACGCAGCGGTTACAAGGTGGCCTCTCGACAGCATGTGGACAGTATTGTTGCGTTATTCTACATTTTTTTTGTAGTGACAGAGGTCTCAAAAAATTCCTAAAAAGGTTTTTAACTACAGATTACAGTTTCAATGATGGTAAATTATAAATTCATTTCGCAAAATTTATATGAAGGACAATTCACAAAATGGGGGTGAGTTTTGTACCCAGACCTGCATGCGTGAAGGCGATATAAAAGCAACTTAAAATGACGTACCCACCACAGTTTATTTCTCGAGCTACGAAAGAGGTCAACTAGTCTACTGATAAGCAATCGCAAGCTTCTAAACGTGAGGTGCAGAAGAAGAGAAAAGCAACGAAAACTTCATCTAGTATCATCTCCAACTCCAAGGAAACCAAGACAAAAACACTCCCCAAGTCCAGTGTGGCGTGCGATGAAGATGTTCTTTTGAATTATACGTACTATCTAGATGGATGCCATAATCGCAGGATAACACTAGAATTTGACCCACAAACATACAAGCAAAGGCCATCTTTCATTATCATGGACGGTTCCCGCCAGCAGTTGACCACAGCCAATGGAATACGTTGTACAGACACCTAAACGATTTGAAAGGCACAGCAGGCGTTCAGTTCCCAAATAACCAATTGGGATCTTTGAAACGTTACCAGATACCTGTAGGCGTTGGTAGCATAACACTAAAACATGCAGAACTAATCAAGCTATTTGAGATGATGGAGTTCTTCAATATGGTTATGCACCACAACAACCTGGCTTTGGAATGTGTTAAGGAATGTTACGAGCTGTACTGTAACAGGTGCAAAGAAAAAGATCTGTTGAAGCTAAGTCATGAGGATTTTTTCATTCCATCTCGAATATATTATATAAATATTAACTATTCAAGACTTTTTTATGAATTTCCAATTTTATGCAGCTGTAATCTTATTTTTGACGTTATGAAATAAAACAACACAATTATACATTGCAAAATAAAACATATTTTATTCTCACACTAGTAATACACATTATTCATGAAATAATACATATAAAGGTTGATACAATTTTGAGCGGCACATCTTATTGTAAGCAGTGGGTCATGAATTCTACAGGTTGTCTAAAAATTCTTGAGCTCTCTCAGTTTTGGTATTTCTAGCTGTATTACGTTAGCATTTTTTTTTTTTTTAAAAAAACTTTCCTTAATAGCGCCTTTCACGTATATAGTTGTTTCGTTGAACTCTGTCAAAATTTCTGGAAGTCGATTATAATTCACATCACCATCACACCATCATAAGCCATTGATATTAGTCCCATCAAAATCATTTTGACGACGCGCTTTCGGGTGTAACTCCTGATAAGGATATGGTGAAGCAAAATGATGAACCACAGGTAAAGTTGATTCAAAAGGTAAGGTAAGGTAAGGTAAGGTAAGGTAAGGTAAGGTAAGGTAAGGTAAGGTAAGGTAAGGTAAGGCAAGGTAAGGTTCTTTTACAAAATATTGACCGTTTCTCCCACACACAAACTGGATGTCTATAATAACTTGTGCCATGTCTCACTGTTACACGGTTTGCAATGAAATGAAAGAAATGTTAAGAGTAGTGATGCTTATATTTTATTCTGACAAAAAATTTGATTTCACCATAAGTGTAACGGATAATTTCTTGATTTCATAACCAAGCAAAAATAACTTAGCTACTTACTTATTTCATATGAATACATAAGATATAAATTCAGAGATATAAAATTCATTAAAATAATAAGTGTATTGATATTTATTCTCTATACAAAACTGTAAGTGTTACCATAGCTGTCTGATCTACACTTTTTGAAACCATAAGGGTAAGAGAAATATTCATCCTTCACAACTCTTTTGTCAACAGTGAATCTCAAGTGTTTTTTTTCGGGCTCGGATACAACAACACCTGGACGTTTTCGCTTGATTTTACGCTCTGTTGTCACACGTACGCCTTCAGTTGCATCTTCATCCAAAATTAAAGATTTTAGGAATTCAAAATTTACAATTTTTCAAGTTTTCGAAGTTAAGAATTATTCCTTTACATTTAATCACATGTTCAGGACCATGTTCAGTTTCAATTTTTAACCCATATGTCTTAAGATTTGTACTCACATATTCCAATATATAAGCATCAGAGCCATAACATGCCACCTCATTGGTCAAATTACCCAGGAAATTAGAGATTGGAAAATTCATGGGTTTGTCTTTACTATCCACAAATATGACGCTGTCTGTATCACAGTACAGAATCGAGGAGCTCAGTTTTTCTAGTAATCCGTATAATTTAATTCTAGCTAGAGCCGTTGTATATGCAGCAATAGGTATGTTTGCATGTGGTAAAGGTTTTAGATTTACCTCTACATATTTCCATGTAACCCACAAGTTATCATCATCAACCGGGTAAATTGAACAAATTTTTATACCTGGTGATTGTAGAAGTTCAAAAAATTAATGACTTTAGTGTTTGTTTGATCATTGCTATGGCCGAACTTGCCCCACAATGAGTTTAAACAAAGTTTGGCAATATTACGTCAACCAGAATTTTTTTGAATTTGGTTTTTATCAATAATGATACATTCCCTTCTCTTGTATGATTCAATAAAACTACCTTTACCCTCATCTGATATATATTCATTACCCCAACCACTGGCCATCTGTTTAATTTTTAAAAAATTATTGACATACTCAGTAAACAATCCGCCAGTTTTTGTGTTGGGGTCGTACACTGTGTACTCATACTTCCACACCTAATACACTTTCAAAATTTTATACCCCTTTTCAACAGCTAAGGCTATTTCAGGAATTACCCATGTGCCAGTAAGCTGCCGCTCATCACCTGAATGATCACAACTTGAAAGTGTAAAATACAATTTATTGTCGTTTCTCATGGGTAACACAGATATCAGAAGGTTGTTAGGTGCAATTACATCACATTTAATGAAACCATGCATTGAAATAATTTCATGTATGGGGGATGTTATCATTTCGAAATATCTCAGGATGTTTTATGGGGTACGGTGCGTATTTGTTAATATACGGATAAAGACTAGTAAAGTCCAAATAACGTATTACCTCTCCTTTTTTGACAGCATGTTATAATTTGAACACCTCAGTACGATCTTCAAATAGAGCATCCCGCACATATATTGGACGATTTATGTCATTATAATTTCGTCGCAATTTCTCATTTAAATGCTTGTCTTTATTTACTACATTTTTAAATTCACATCCCCATGTATATACTAGATTGTATTCATGTCTCTGTATTGCCTCGATACGTCTTTGTGTACTTTCATATCTTTGATTTAAAGTTTCTAAAGTCTGAAGGTTATTTTCCCCCGATTCTTGAAATTTAAAACATTCTCTACAACCGTGATAGTAGCATCCAAAGAACTCATAGACAGTATTTGACTCTTTATGAAAACCGTTGACATATAGCCCACACTTATCCTATTTTAACTCACCGTTATTGTTTGTTGAGATTAGCAGACCGTTAATTTGGGAGTTTTTCCAGGCTAACCACATACAGGCAATGATGGAATGTGTTTTACTTTTGAAATAATCACTTTTAGGCATTACACCCAAGGCTTTTTTGTCAAAATAATTTCTTCGAAAAACTAGCATGCAGGTCGATGCAATTGTGAGACTTTCTGTTCAAGGGTTCACATCGGTCAATTTAATAAATTCATCCATAAATCTTACACAACCTCGTCGTAAAATATCAACATCATTTACACAATATCGTAACAACGCATCTCTATTATTGAAAGTATCTTGTGTTTTTGTACTGTACCAATTTAAAAAATCCATTCTTTCCTTAGGCTTCATTGTATCGCAACCGAAATGTACGGGGGGGGGGTATTGACCGATATAATTTATTTTATCTACTGAATTGAAATAATAAGGATAGTAACCTTTAGCATTGTTTTCAATATCGAAAACTTGTGGAAACTTAGAAAGTGGAAACGGCAGGAAATTTAAAGAGTCAAGAAATGAAACTTGCTCACATGTCAACTTCATAATTTTGGTTCCATTCATTAACTCCGAAATCAAGAAATGACCATCAAGGCCTTGTAAATTATGTGCATAACAATATTTGTTGCTCACATAAGATCTGCGTATTAAACAATAGTCTAGAAACCTTTGCCCAACAGAGGATTGATCACTTTTTTCAAATATATGCTGTCTGACACCACATGTTTCACATGGTTGTTTAATATCTTCATCTTGATAACAATTGTGACAAACATGTTGTGCTACAATTAAATTTGCAACATGTACAAAAGTTGAAGAGCTGTCTCCATACAGGCCGTCTTGAGTAGTTTCACAATCAAAAAATGTGATGAGAAACTTTTTATCATTTCTACCTGTGTAGGGCTTTATAAAACAGTTATGTTGGGCCGGTTGTATTTTTGAACACATCTGACAAAATTATTCGTCACATTGATGTTTGAGTCCTTTCCTGTATGTAAAATTTATAAATTTTGTTCAAAATACACATATCTTGCAAGTGTCACATACTCTTAACTTTTTATCCAAATGATTAGCAAAACATAGCGGTCCTCTTAACCCGCGATTACACTCGCTACAGTCTACCATCTGTGATACATACACGCAAGGTGGGAATGTGATACAGTACGGACATTTTATTTCACATTTATGAAACGAATGATTTGAAACTTTATCGCAATAGTTACAAATATAACGTTTGGAAAACAATCCGGTAACCGATTTTATGACGTACAAATGTTTTGTACTCTCGAAATAGAAGAGGTAATTTTTTTTTGCTGTTATATCCCGTAGTGGAGTTTTAAAAAGAATGGAATGTGGATCTCGAATATTATCAAAAACAACAATTTGATACGCATTTAAGTATTTTTGAAATTTATAAAGATCTAGGATATTGCAACCATTTTCTCCAATTACCACTTTAGAATTTTTACACAATCGATCAGCCTTAAAATTCAACGATTGTAAAATGACTAAATTATTTAAACGATTTATATTACCCTCAGCCATTTCCATTGCATAACAAATACTCCTAGGTAAGCATGAAAGATCCTTAGCGTTAGCGGCTTTTCCCACATTCACTAAAACTTTTTTCTTTTTAAAAGGTCAGCATCATCTGTATACTTTTTATTTACGCGCGCCCCCGCCGGAAGGAATGTTTACGATATCAGCATGGAACTGTATGATATCACCCGAAAGAAATTTAGTGTTGGACTGGTTAACATTCGCTATAAGGCCAATTATATATTTCCCATTAATTTCCAGAATGGGCTTTAAAGTTGACCATATGGGTTTCACGTGTGGTGATTGCGGTAGTGTTATTGCAAAACTCATTTTGCACTCCGGGTTTGCGTTAGCACCATTGTTTTCAAGTACCTTATCGAAAATTTTCTCCAGTGCACTTAAAGAGCTATCAGCTATATTGGTGAAATCTTTAATCTGAAAATTTAAGTTGACACCTGTGACATAAAATTTTTGAAATAACTTCTCTTTCCGAGAAATAATTTTAAATGACCTCGATAAATCACTTCTCCTTGTTGATTACTTTTACCAACACATTCTTGTCGAACATCATAAGCCCTGGACGCGTCTTCATTTTAAACCAAAAGATTTACTATATCACTTAACAAAACATTTGAAAACGACACGTGATGTAGATTTGAAAACGCTATTAACTGTAATAAAAATCTGTAGTTTTCCTCTACTGTCGAATGAATTTTTCCTTTTCTAAATTTATCAGCTGTGCATCTTAACCATGTAATGCATGTTTCAAAACTTGTTGTTGTTTACATTATTTTAAACTCCTTAATTATTTTTTCCATCTTTTATTATTATATAATTTCCCTTATTTCTATTTAATTTTATATTTTATTTTAAACTTCTTAAAATGCTTATTAATTTTAATTTTTCCTCTCCAAACGTGAGCGGTCACACGGTGCAGCGAGGCTCTTTGCTGTCGCAACTTAACAAGGCGCCCAGAACGCTTCTTCTTTTTGGGGGGTTGTACAAGTACAGGCTCACGTGATGAGCGTGCACGTTGCAGTCGCTTTTGTAACTCCTCTATACTTAGTGGTTGAGGCCCTGGAAGGGGTGATGTTCGACGATTTACACCTTTCAGCTCTTGACCCTTAGCTTCTGTTGTTACTTTCGCAAATAACGTCGTTTTTATGAGTTCCAGACTCGAATTCGCTGGTTCTTCAACAAAGGCTTTAAGTTGTTGCTGGATATCCTGAATATCAGGCTTCCCTTCTTCCTTTTCAAAATTCGCAGAATATCTTTTGCGATATTCGTCCAGAGTTATTCGCTTAGGTATCCTTTTGTTTAGGCTACTCACTCTAAGTTAACCTAAGTCAGCTGAAAAATAGGCCTTGTGGGGCCACTATCTTTAAAAAAGGATGACTGTAAGATAAAAATTTGTATACTTTAATAAAATAATATACAACAACAATAATATAAAAAACTTACCGTTCCTGTACTATCGGACTTGTTCCAAAAGACTTCAAAAACTTCTGCGTGATAATTGACTGCAACCCTTCACTTTTATACTGTCTACGCGCACATAGGGTAATACGGGTGAGTAATTGCAAACTCAATAACAGATGTTTCCACACGAGCTAATTATATTCACCCTCAGATAATTTCAATATACAGAACGAATACGCGATCCGCAACACAAAAGCATTCAACAATCGGTCTTAACCTTTACCTATACCCACGTGTAAAGTAATTAAATATGCACTGCTTAAAACACATTTATTTCGCAGACACTAATTACATTCACCCTCAGTTGGTTCAATATACAGGTCTTTTCATGTCCAGTGATTTTTGCCTCAAGCGTACCAAGCAAGCGTAAGCAACCATAAAACATCTTCTAATTGGCATACCCACAGTTTAACTATGTATTACACCATTTCACATCATTCCATTTCACCTGAATTCAACTCAAGTCGCGTAACATTCGACAACAACTCCACATTCGGCCGTTTAGGATCCTCCCGAAGCGACGTCATCTATAGTGAATATCTTTCATTTCAGTTTAAGATGCAGGTGATATTGAAATCTTTCCAATAATATTTCTTTTTTTGCAAGTCTTTTGGTTCGTAAGCGAGTAAATAATATGCACCCAATTGCAACACGGTCAATGCGACGTCACGATAAACCTTGCGAGAATCCCTTAAACTACAATAAACATGTATGTGATCGTCCTCTCTACCATCATTCGCTCGCCTTCAAATAAGACTTGAGATATTTTTTACCAACTGTTTGAAAACACATCAACGTATATGTGCATGAAGTTAATTGATATGCGAATGATCGAATTTCGCATTCCATGCAGATACACGAATATGCACGGTCGAATCAGTATGAATTGCTATTACTATTAAAATTCCACACTTTTTTTCACCCTTCGTTCGCAGAAATAAGTACAGCAATACGGCGTATTGAAATCAATGGGTTCGTATTACATTAAGCTAAATTTTATACAGAGCCACAGAAAATGTACGCTTTAGCCTGTACCCATCATTCGTTGCCTTAAACAGATGCTTCATATATACGATTGAAAACAAAACTTGAATTACGGTTCCTGCGCGCCTGTTTCACCATTTTACAATGCTAGTACGATCGAATTTCAAGTTGAGTTTGAACATATATCTACAGCTGCAGATATTACATATCGAAATTACAAGCAGCTCATCGTGAGCAAGTTAATTGTATGCACTCCTCTGCTGGTACGATCGAAATTCAAGTTATGTTTGAACATACATACATACATACATTAATATAGTTTTTTTTGCTAGTCTCTCTTTTGATTCGTAGGCGATTTAATTAATATTCACGACATCGCCAACGAACGAAATTCAAGTTGAATTCACACATGAAGGTACATTTATGTTCTTTCAGTCTGGTTTTCATGCGCTCCTGTTTCACCATTTTACAAAAATAGATTTTAGCAGCCTTTCGAACGTACTCTAAGCCTCCTAACAACCAACCAGTTATGCACACAACATCTCCCAACACATGACACATCTCACAAACCACAGCTACAGCCAAAACATCTGACCCTATTTCTACCACCTATGACTACCTGACGCACCCGACCACAACACCCCGATCCTCTATAGCCTTCCATCAACGTTCAAAATCATCGCCAACCACCTGATCTGCTATTGCCTTCTACCAGCGCCGCCAATCAACACCACACACCTGATTCTCCACACCCTACCACGGCCTAACGCAACCAAACATCCGTAACACACCGATCCTCTATAGGTTTCTACCAACGCTAAAAATCACCGCGACACACCTGAACAAACCTCTACACCCTTCCACCAACCACGCTCGGCAACTCCTCACAACGCAACACAAATCACCACCACACAACTGAACAACCCTATCCCAGCCATACAAACGTGGTAACCCAAGCCACTCGCTATTCTGATTGAAAAAGATGGAAACTGCCGTTCCCACTCATACAAAAACCGATTCTGTGGTACGTCACTTTCTACTAGCTAGATTGATTAACAAAACCAACTCGTCTTACTGTATTCAAAGTTTCATAGTCAGAAGAGGCAAATGCTAACTAACTATTGGTTAAATATATTCTTGTTATAATATATATATATATATAAAAATATATATATATATATATATATATATATATACATATATATATATATATATAAATATATATCGCGATAACTTATATATATATATATATATATATATATATATATATATATATATATAAGTTATCGCGATTCTCCGGGAGATCGTTAAAAAAAGACGCGTTATGTTTAACAATGTCTTTATTCATACAGCAACTGACTTGCAATTAAAAATTCACCTCTATTTATTACCTAAAAAATGCCTAATCAACATAGCAGCTAAATATTGACTAATCACCATGTTCAATGTGCAATGCATTTACCCAATTAGGTCAGGTAGCAATGATCGCAAATTAATGTGCTAGAAAATATTGATTGATCAGCGAATCAATTCGAGGCAATTGAAGTAGGTGCGAAAATGTAAAGTGCTTGCGCGTAAATATACGTTGTTTATTGCGCAATGAGACACATGATGAACTAAGTGGGGTCGAGTAATGGCCAATGGACTCATACGTACCTTTGGAATAACATCTGGAAAAGGTAAGAGGAACGAACTGTGATAACTCCTCCCTTCTTAAAAATCTGTGCCCTCACAGATTAAAAAGGTGATTTAATGTGACCTGGGGAGCTGTAGTTTGGGTCCGAGGTTTTCTTTGAATTTCTATGTTTGTAATGAAGGAATGAAAAAATGGAAGCCAATAGTACTATTAGAATAACTATTGTAGAGTCGGAAGTAATAGACAAGATGTTGTTTGAAGACAACCCTTCCAATTTCTTGACATAGTCGACGTGAAGCTTATGTAAATAATAAAGGTCTAGCTTAATTTCTTTTTCAGTTAGGTTGCTGGCTAACACTGCGGGCAGAAGATGGTATGATTCAACTTTCCTACTGGTATACTCCGTATTGTTAACTCGAATAGTGTCGTTTCGAAAGCTGATCAAGAACGTACCATTCAGAGACCTGGTTGCGTTTCCATGAACCAATGATCCAAGGAAGTTCGTGAGATACAACATGTTTCCGTTAATGAGTTCAACTATAGGACCTTCATGGAATTGGTATTCACAATTCGCATTGCCTCCGTCTAACAGAAGCGAAAGGCAATCAGAATGCGCTAGTTTTTCTAACTGGCTCTTCTTACAGATGGCTATTCCCTGGATGTCAAGGCATTTGCCTATTACGACGTATTTTTCCATTTGCGTTACAAAGAGACTGGCATAATTAAGATGAATCATCTTATTACCCTTAATAGTGGAGCGGATCAGAATATGATTGAAATCTGTTTTTTCTGTTTTAGGGAGGCAAATCACGTACAGGAGAAGTGAATCTTTTATAAGAACTTTTGGCTCCGCCTACTCGACTGCTTGGATTTCGTTACTATAAGGAAGTGTTTCCACTTGAGAGAGGAGCTCCTTGATCTCCATTTTATCCGATAAATTTGAATTTACGATACCTATTTTGGCGAGTTGACTAGCCAGCACAATTTCTTGAATCTCGTCCCTTAAGATGGTCATTTTGTTAAACAATATTTGCTCATATCTATCACTATTAAGAGAATCGATTACGGGAACAATTCTATTGAAGTGATCTACGAGATCTGATGATACTTTTGTAATATATTGATAAATTTTATACTGTCTATCATTGTTGTTTACGATGTCGTTCTGACTTTTAACGATATTGTCCCAATCCCTTGCATCCGGGCTTCCCGCAATCCATTTCCAAGCTGAACCAATCCAGTTCATAGATCGCTTCAGTCTGTGTGAGTTTTTGTACCGTAATTGAGATAGTAGATCGTTTAGCTAATCAAGTCGGTAGTGTAGCTGTGGCAGTAAAATACTCGATCTGTTGATTTTCTGTTGCACCAATAATTGCATGCTAGTAATAATTTCGTCATAACTGCTAATGTTGATTGTATGAATTATTTTAAAGTCTCCATTAATTATCCTTCCATAACCCTGCTTCATAGTTACTAACGGGCTGCTGTACTCGTAGACCTCCACTGAGGCTTCGGTATTCCATGCAATTAACCTGAAACAGAGGGAATATTCTTGAGGTGTGACTTGTGGATCTTCTTCCCTGTGGTTGTAGTAATGGTAGTGTGATTGTTTTTTGAGACTATTTCTTTTTTGAACAGGGGTTTATTCTTGGACTTAATTTGTTTATTAAAACAGAAAACAACTTCCCCTGCTTTATACACTTTAGGCTTACTCCTTTTTGAATTGTGATTCTTAATTTGGCTTTTCTGTTTACGTAATATTTCACACTTAACGTTTTGATTTAATTTTTCTGAAAATTCAGGTAAATTTTGATAATTTATGCGGCGGGATCTTCCCAAAAATATGTCAACCGGTTTTTGTTTGGTGACCGAATGGAATGAATTATTGTATCTATCGACCGCTATATGCACCAACTCCTTTGGAGAAGCATCAGGGAATTCCTGTTGAAGGCATCTACAAATTTTCAATATAGTAGAATGAAGCCGCTCAACCGTTCCATTTACTTCGCTTTTTTGCGTCGGCGTTAGATATACAGTTATCCCTAAAGTTTCCAAGAGATTCAAAATTGTTGGGCTAACAAAACCTCCCTCATTGTCTGAAACTAGTATTTTAGGCACTGAAAAGTAATGCAGAACTTTCACTATTTTTTCGCGAATGTACAAGGCAGATTTATTTTTAATGTGAAAAAATTTCGCAGACTTACTAAACTTGTCTATGCAAGTTATGAATTTTTTGCCAGATATTTCGAAAATGTCTATATGCAGGATTTCAGCTGGATATTCCGGAATCGGTGTTTCCATTAGTTCCGGTTTCAGAGGACGACGATCGTATTTACTGACATTACAAATTTCACAATTCGTTGTATATTTTTTGATTAATTTACTCATTTGTGGGAAATAATATTTCTCTAAAATTTGTTCTTTGTTCTCCTTGTGGTTTCTGTGAGCCCTGCGGTGCTCCATTTGAATAATACGGAGTTTATTGTCTTCGTCTGCAATATCCTGCACCAAACGTTGAGTAATGCGAATCTTAAACATGGAAAAATGTTCCTTGTACACGTCCTGAAGTAGTTGAATATGCTGTTTTGGGATCTTAATGCCATTGATTATATTGGGGTTTAGGTTTTCCTTTAATACCTTTACTAGACTGTTCTTATTTATTTCCCGCAATCGAATAAAATGCCTATGGTACGTCGGATGTGGTTCTTTGTGAGCAGTTACTTCCTTACCTTCGGATAGTATGATCTGTTTCTTGAACACATTTATAGGGGCCTCGCAATGCGGAATAAGTTCCGAGCTGTCTTCATCTGCACTATGCGCTGTTCCGGAGCTAGAAATCAAGATGTTTGCATTCAATGGTAGCCGAGAAAGAGCGTCTGCAACAACATTAGTTTTTCCAGGTTTGTAAACCAATTCGTAGTTGAATTCCTCGATTCTTGCTTTCCAACGCTTAAGTTTTGCGTTGTGATTGCTGTTACTCAAAGCGAAGGTCAACGGTTGATGTTCTGTTAGAATTTTCACCTTCCTCGCTCCATAGAGATACATTCTCAATTTATCGAGGGCCCATACTATTGCCAACATTTCCTTCTCATTCGCCGCGTAGTTCTCCTCGGTTTCATTCAGTGACCGGGATATGTAGATAATGGGCCTATCCTTGCCAATTTCTCCTTGTGAAAGGACTGCTCCCATTGCATAGCTTGACGCATCCGTGGTCAAGATAAATGTTTTCTTGAAATCCGGAAACGCTAGTACTTCGGATGAGGTAAGAAGTTGCTTAAGATCATTGAACGCTTTCAATTCTTGATCACCGAATTCTATCGGTATTTTCCTCGATTGGTTAGCCCTGATTTGGGCTTTCGCCCCTCTTGTCAGGCTCGTTAAAGGTTTCGCGACCTTTGCATAGTCTCTTATGAACTTCCGATAGTAAGAGGCTTGCCCTAGGAACCCTTTTAATTCCTTCAGATTTGCTGGGGGTTTCATATTATTGATTGTCAACATCTTTTTAGGATCCGGGAGAATACCTTCACCCGAGATGATATATCCCAAAAATCCACCTGTGTTCTCAGAAATGTTGACTTTTCCAAGTTTACCTTGAGGTTCGCCTTCTCTAACTGCCTAAGTACGACTCGTAAACTTTCCAAATGTTGGCCTTCGGTCTCGCCAAGAATAATTATGTCGTCTATGTAGACATAGCAAATTTTGCCTATGAATGGCTTCAAGACATCGTCAATCATCCTTTGAAATATTGCCGGTGCGTTTTTCAGACCGAATGGCAGTCTTGTAAATTCATACTTCCCGTTCGCGGTTGAGAAAGCAGTTTTGGGGATGTCACTTTCCTTCATCTTGATTTGATGAAATCCTGACGTTAGATCCAAGGTGGTAAAATACTTTGACTTCCCAAAGCTTGCAAGAGTGCTTGTAATGTCCGGTATAGGATACGTGTCAGATATAGTAACCGCATTAAGTCTCTTAAAATCAACTACAAGGCGATATTGCTTTTCACCCAGAGAGTTTGGTTTTTTGGAAACGATCCAAAGTGGTGAGTTATAGGCACTTTCCGAAGGACGTATAATACCATCTTCTAACATTTTCGATATTTATCGCTCGACTTCAGTTCTTAAATTCACCGGGTAAGGATATGATTTAGTATAAATAGGTTCGGACGTTTAAGTTCTAATTTCGGCTCTTACGTTTGTTTCTACTACCTCTTTGTCGCCTATTGGTCCAAAAATCGAAGTGAATTTTCCCAGCAAGCCCTGCAGCTTCCTTCTGGTCTCTTGCTCTAAGTGATCACTCTTGACTTGAATGTTGTTCACCTGTTTGGATTTTCTGGCTTTTAAGGGAATTATAATGTTTGGATTGATTTTGAGAGTGTTGTTCTTCCTATCAATTACAGCGTCCAATTCCTCTAGAGAATCGTCGCCTATTATTCCGTCAAATGATGTAAGGCCAGGTAACACGAAAATGTCTAAAAATGTGTTGTTTCCTGCATGTTTAAAAAATTGGCCAGTGATTTTCTTTGTTATCAGGATCTCACCTGCTGCAGATTGGATTGTGAAAGGATTGGCGACTGGGTTTGCTTTCTGGGCCACTTGGCTCGAAACAAAATTCTTATTCGCGCCTGTGTCGATTAGAAATTTTAATATACGCCCATCCCTAGTAATATATTCTAGGTATGGAACGCTAGAGAGGCGTTTATCATAAAATTTAGGTGATTATCGTCGGATGCCTCCTCGCTTTCTACGACCTGGTCAAGACACGAGTCGTCCAATGCTTCCTGAGCCTGAAATTCGTAGCTATCCTCGGGATAGTAGGAGTTAGACTCGTCTTGAATCTCCGGCAGTTTTAAGTTGTACAATCTCTGGGACTTCCTTGGAATGTTAACAGATTCATTGTGACGCTTAACCTGGCCATAATTGGTTGGCCTGTTGATATAATCAACTTGACGTGTCAGCACCGATTTGTCTACATCCATTGGAACTGGTGGCTTGGAATGAGTTGGCCTGGGAGGGGGATCACGAACGATTGGTTGAAATTGATTCCTACCTTCAATATTATAGGCTAAATTGCGCTCATTCGTGCTCAAGCGCTGGTTCCTTATAGGTACGCTGGCTCCGTTTAATGCGGATCGAGAGTTAAATATCTGATTTATAGGTGAAGACACGGTGTTTCCCATACTCTTGGGATGAATGGAGAAGCTCCTGCAGTTGATATTCTGGAACTCCAAGCAGGAAGCGTAAGCCTCCGGGAGAGTTTGGGGTCTCTGAATTACAAGTGTTCTAGAAAGATCGCCCCTTATACCTCTTATAAAGACATCCAGAGCTCTGTTCCTGTAACTTTGGGTCAATGCAGTGATTGTCTACTGCGAATGATCCTCGGTTTTGAGTTTGTTTATGAGAAGGGAAAGTTGATGATTAACCGCGGCGTAAAACTTATCAACGCTTTTATTGCCTTAGAACATGGAATGCAGTTGATGTTCCAAGGTGCGAAAGTCTCGTTTATCCGCGTGATGCAATGATAGGCACTGATTTATACTTGACCAATCATCATCAAATATATTATAAGAAATAAGGGCAGCGTCCGCCGGCCCCCTTACTTTCTGCCTTATGTGGCGAAGGATTGCCCTGTTTATTGGTTTATGGCGTACAATACTGTAATCTCCCAGTATTGTCTCAACGCTATGGATCCACAATATGTATTGAACGGGATTCCCGTTAAACGTTTGCAAGTCCCTCACACAGTCTGGAAGTTTCTTGATATCGTTTAGGTCCTGCTCCGTCTTTGGCAGGACCGGATCTGGGTTTGCAGGTGGGACAGAAGGAGAGGGCTTATGAATTTCCTTTTCAATTAAGTTTAACCTCGCTTCTATTTTCTTTGTTAGGTTTATCTGAGCATTGACCGCCCCTGTTAGTTGCCTCAAGGTCTCCTGGAATGCTTCCATTATCGCGATTTTTATATAAAAGATAAATAGAACGGCTCAGATACGAAGCGATTAAACAGCACCTCTACAACGATTCGCACTACCTCAAAAACCCTATACGCACTTTTAAAATTTCCACTTTAGCACTATTATGCTTTGCACATTAAAAATGGTTCACACAATTTCTTACAAATATTAAAAATCCCTCAATATTAAGTTTTGAAATGCTTACAAAATGCTTTGAAATGTTTAAAAAATGCTTTGAAAAGAGGTGAACTTACATGAATATAGTTAATATCTTATACATAATTCCTTCTTGCTTGGGACCGCCTGTATTCTTCCTTTTTGGCGCAACCGTTCGATAATTTGGAATGCGCCTACTAGTGGTACTGGGTCGGCTCACACAATCTTCAGAAATCTTCGTATTGCTGCGCTTACTGTGCACTCGTGGGATGGTTAATAGCTTGCTTCCTTAACACTTGCTTCCTTCGAATCCTATGCTGTGTTCTTGCGTGAACAGCAATCTCCACAGCGTTAATTATATTGTCGTGAAAGAAAATCGTAGTTAATTACTTGAACCGTGTTCCCGTGGTAACGGTGGATTCACTAGATTTCTTTATTTAATAAATGCCGCGTACACCGTGTTCCCGTGGTAACAGTGGTTCACTTACTTTTCCGGCTTATAAAAATGTCGCGTACACCGTGTTCTCGTGGCAACGGTGAAAAACTGCTCGGGCGCCAGTTATCGCGATTCTCCGGGAGATCGTTAAAAAAAAGACGCGTTATGTTTAACAATGTCTTTATTCATACAGCAACTGACTTACAATTAATAATTCACCTCTATTTATTACCTAAAAAATGCCTAATCAACATAGCAGCTAAATATTGACTAATCACTATGTTCAATGCGCAATGCATTTACCCAATTAGGTCAGGTAGCAATGATCGCAAATTAATGTGCTAGAAAATATTGATTGATCAGCGAATCAATTCGAGGCAATTGAAGTAGGTGCGAAAATATACGTTGTTTATTGCGCAATGAGACACATGATGAACTAAGTGGGGTCGAGTAATGGCCAATGGACTCATACGTACCTTTGGAATAACATCTGGAAAAGGTAAGAGGAACGAACTGTGATAACTTTTATATATATATATATATATATATATATATATATATATATATATATATATATATAAATATGTATATGTATATATATATATATATATATATATATATATGAAACTTTGAATACAGTAAGACTAGTTGGTTTTGTTAATAAATCTAGCTCAAGTTTTCAACGTTACAAAGCCATGAAGATGAATACGACCGCATATGTATATCATTTTGAGAGTGAATTCAATAAAAAAAAAACTAAAAGCAAATGAAAACGAGCCGCGAGGTGCGACCCTTGAGGTCCACACGGTCAACTTCCACAGTAATATCTACATAAACATCAACAACATTACAACAATGAGAGGTAATAGTAACAGGAATGAGTTAATATGAATCATATCGTCTACGGGAGGTCTATTGATTACGTAAGGTTTTTGGTCGATGAAAATTCACGCGGATCAATTGGTGGGGGCCTTTTTGATCTTGAAAATTTTTGTTGGTTTTCAAATTTAAGCAGTTTTTTAATTAAAAGACTATAAAAACTATTAAAAAGCTTCTCAATTATGCAAATATTTTAAAACTTTGGTTGAATTTACAACATTTTTTTAGAATAAAGAATATAAAGTGATAGCAAATCGTATGAACTCTCTTCACATGGTAACTTTGAATGATTTTTTTATTTTTAATTTAGTTTTTTTCATAATCATGAAGAAAATTTTGCCGGTGTCTCCTCAAAAACTAATGAGAATGTATAAATTTATAAACTGGTATCACTGTGCGGTGCAAATCAGGCTAAAAAATATTTTTTATAAAAAAAACATAATTTTTCGCATTTTCTTCTATTAAATTAAAAAAAACAGCTGAAACGAATTTTTATATTGTTGATAGCTTCACAAAGATGTTAATTCACGTCAACTGACACCTTAATGATCCAAATAATATATCTGGTTCGTGGGATATAGTGAAGTGATAAAATTACCTTGAAAATTTTGATGAGTTTTAATGATTGTTTATTTTAATTTAATTTTTCACGTTGATGGAGTAATTGCCTAGCACCAGCTCTCAAAGATAAAATCTTAAAATTGTATCCTTTGAGTAGGCGTCTTCAATTAGCAATTACCCTGCCTGCGTTATAATCCTAAAATTATAGCGATTATTCTAAACCTCAATAATCCTCAAATTATTGAGCTGATATCAATCAAATCAAACGACACAGATTTAACCTATGCGCTTTATGAATTATGACTGACAGTGAGTCTAGTCATTCTTTCATTTTTATATACTTTAAAGCTGACCTGTCAGCACAATGCAGCTATCAGGTCAGGAACCGTAAGTCGAAAGTTTACAATCGATAGACTATCTTAATGCTTATGCAAGGAATATTGGTGGGTCAGCAAAATACAAATTGATTTGGGCCACATTACACTGCCCTTGAGTGCGATCAACCTGTGCATGCGTTCAAATTGCAGGGTCATCACCTGTCTTGGCATGCGCGGGTTGACTTGCACTTGAAATGCGCGAACACAAGTAATCATGGGGAAAAGTTTTGATGTTGTTTTTACAAACATTGTTTGCAATATATAAATTTTATAAAGATTGATTACTATTTTTCGCAAATTAGCTTAAAAATTTATTGTTTATGAAAAAACCGAATTTTTTTGCAGTTTTTTTCACAAATTAAAAAAACGGCTCCAAAGACTTTTTTAAAAATACGACAGATTTACATCAATATTAATACGCGTACAATGACACCTAAACGATCCAAATCCTATGTTTGATTCGCGAGATCTAACGCATGACAGAAATGACCTTGAAGAGCATGATGGCTGTTATTGATTTTTTTATTTAACTTTTTTGTAATCATGAGTAAAAATTTGATGACATTTTATGAAAACTGTTTGGAGTATGTAAATTATATAATTTTGATTACTTTGACTTGACAATAAGGTTAAAAATTTATTGTTTTTGAAAAAAACACACAATATTTTGCACTTTTTTTTAAAAAAATCAAAACACCTCCAACGATTTTTTTTTTAAAACTTGATGGAATCACATAAATGTTAATACGCGTCGATTGACACCTTGTTAAAGAAAATCATATGTTTGGTTCGCGAGATATAACGCATGACAGAAATGACCTTCAAACGGGGAAACAGCAAACCCCCCCCCCCCGACCGAAGTTTCCTAAAACTAACCAGCTCTTAAGATTCCAAAGACGCTTTGATTGAGACCTTAACGAAGTGGATACGACTTTGTTTACGTGAGTTACGCTCTTTGAAAAAACTGTCCACGAACTGTCCAAAACGTAAAGATATGTTGAAAATTTCAATTTCGATTATCGAGTCGATTACAAGAACTTCCCATATACTGGGAAGTTAACTGTTCATATAGTACTAAATAAGAAAATACACCTTTTTTCTTCATATTCATATTTACTGCGTGACTTTGTAAATACGTTCTTTTCCGCGATGATCAGCACATCACTTCTTTGTAACAACTTACCGACAACCGTCGCTACTAGAGTATGCTCAAAATTATAATACCAACTCAAAATATTCTCAGAAGAAAAAATACGCTTTTAGCTCAATTTAGAGGTTGCAAACACAGAGTCCAAACTTTTACAACACCGTTTAAAAACCGTTTGTTTTACCACTATTGCATTTTTGTTTGCTGATTCGACCGACGTTGATGCTAATGCGAAGTCTCTGTTTTACATATAAAAATGTCAACATGCACTTTAAAATACAAACATTCAACTTTGGCGGTTTTTTTAAATCAAGAGAGTTAAAGAACGGAGAAGCAGTGGATGAAAGTACTGTATTGACAGGTGCCAAAGCCAGAATATTTGCCGAGAACAGAGTCAGAGCGAATCGTTAAAGCACCTCGAGTACTGCATAATTCTACAATGGAAGTTAGCGGCGATCTTATGAGCAGCGGACTAGGTCGGCAGGAAAGAAATACATCACTTTCTTTGTAGACAGTCAGGCGGCCATAAGATTGCTGGAATCGGTTGTCGTATCCTCCAAATTGATGAAGACCTATAGGTCTGAACTGATAAGTATTTTCCAAAGAACAAAGTAGGCCAGCGCTTGGTTCCTGGGCACAGTGAGGTGTAAGGAAATTTTAAAGCGGTTAGGCTTGCAAGAAAAAAGTCCTGTGGAGTGCAAACGAACCTTGTATTCAGAATAGGAGTCTAGATGCAGATAAAAAAGCAACATAAATATATATATATAGATCAAACTGCGAAGTAGCATTAATGTGATGGAAAAATGTAGGTAAATGTGGCATTGCTAGGCATATATGGCCTAAATATGACTTGACACGCAATCTAAGTCTGATATCTCTAGACAGAGCTTCAACGAAAAATCTTGGGTGTTTAGTGATACCTCATGTAGCTTTTAGGTAAGCAAGGAGAACCAGACTCTCAGCAAGCGACTTATGTTAGATTTGTGGCGTCGAAGTTGACACAAGTCAGAAGAGCACCTTCTTTGCAAATGTTCGGCTCTAGCTGCTAGTAGACATAAGCATTATGGGCATTCTTTTTGAAATGCTGAATGAACTTTGTTACATTAAAATGAACCAACTCTTCGATTTCGACATACTGGATCCTTAATGGTCTAAGTGAAGCGGAGAACGTTAAGGCCTACCAAATTCATAATTTTAATTACTTAGTTAAGATTCACTTCTTGCATTTTGGTTGTTTGCCTTTCAAAATTCACATTTGGCGGTTGCCAAAAACAGTGAAAATTTGAGTGAACCAAAAAAAGGCCATGTGCATGCAACCAACACATAAAATAATTTCACGAATTGCACCACATTATACGAAAAGATTCACCCATATTTGAAAGAAAACTCACTGTTCACTCACTTAACGTGATTTTTGAAGAAAAATTCCATGCAGTCCCAGCAGCCTCGAAATTTTCTATGCTATGTGCCGAGGAGTTTCTACGGCCGCTCCGTCAATTAAAATTCTTAAAATATTTTGATATAACTTCAAAAGACTTCGATGATTTTTAAAAGCAAACTTTAGCACACATATAGTTTTATGTAACTTCAAATTGAATGTAAGATCTGAAAGATTTTCTGGTAAGTGTGTTTCTAATGCACGCATAAGGACCTAAGCCGCCAGAACAATTAATATTTAAATGTATTTTTCCGACAAGCTAATAACTTTCTAAAATTTCGTATAGTCAAAATTTGAAGTAATCACTAAATGTATTGAAATTGAAGTGTTTTTTGCATTTTGTATTTCTGCCTAGCATTTACAGCGTTATATAATGAAATTAGTTATATTTACAATGGAATATGACATGTAACAAGCACTACTTTTCCACACCAACTAGCTGGTTGTATCATATGTGAAAAAAACTAAGCGCAATAGCTCCGCCCAAAAGTCTCGAACACCAAAGTATGCTGCACCCTATGGAACCCATTCCCATATTTGTTTATGATTCGTTTATAACAGTAGATATAATTTTTTAGTCAGGATATCATATTTCGTTTAAAACTTGTCAAATGACATGACTGAATAAAAACAGATTAATTATTGAATTTTATGTAGACCTTCAGTCAGATCAATTGACTAAATATGCTAGGCTAGGACTTTCCCCACACATACCTTTTCACTGACGCGCAATTTGAATTAGATGTCCGTTATTGATACCTGACCAAAAGTATGACTCCAAAACGCCCAAAAGCTTGATTTTGATCGGATCTTGATTGGTTTTGCGTTTAATTGAAGTGATGTATGCGGTTGTAGAAAGCCATCTCCTACTATCAGCCAAAAGTAAATATACCTACCTGGTGCAAAAGATGTCCGTTATTGGTACCTGACCAAAAGGTATGACTCCAAAACGCCCGAAAGCTCGATTTTGATCGGATCTTGATTGATTTTGCGTTTAATTGAAGTGATGTATGCGGTTGTAGAGAGCCATCTCCTACTATCAGCCAAAGTCAATATACCTGGTGCAAAGGGAAAGATGTGGCCACATTTGCTTACTTGTAGCGTGATACATTGTGAAAGCAGTTATTAATTCTGGTTTGCATCAAGAAGGTACTAAACATCCATATATTTAACTGAGATTGAAGGAGGGGTTTAAGTACTACCATGGCATGAAAATTTCGCGGCGGTCACGGCCCCATGAGAAGCTATGAAGGGTTTCCCCAGTAAAAAAAGGTTATTTTGCCTATTCTTAGAGATCATATGAAACCGTACAATTGATCTGACAAGAAGTT
>OZ012660.1:75386427-75422600 GCA_963942545.1 Oxycera nigricornis
TATTGATCTTCCTGGCAATCTTACATAAGGTCTCACCTATCTCACCATTGAGGACGTTACGAGACGGTAAGTTATAATTATCGTTAAAATGTGCAAACTTTCGCATTTTTTAGAATTTTTGTTTCGGCATTGTGTCCTTAATTACAGGAGTACCAATCGATGAATTCCAATGACTTGTTACTCTCGGTAGTCTTATCAGTGACACCATATATATTTCTCCAATAAACTGCTGAATATCAGTATCAGTAACTTGAAACGATTGGTTGGGATTTTTTTCAAAAGCATAGAGATTCGTTTGCTCTGTAATAAAACTTATCAGTTCCTTGGGGAAAAATTGAAGAAAAAAATTGAATAGGTGTGTCTAACTCCATTAAATTAGGTGGTAGAGTAGTATTTCGCATAAACCGTAGTTGTTGGTCATTTAAACCAAGGTTCTTTTTTTCATTTTAGTTGTCGCTTTTATCTTTTTTGAGTAGTAGAACCTGATTGTCTGACTTGCTGAGCAGGATCTTTAGACGAAGTGCCAGCAATAGGTTCACCGTGCTTTTCATATAATTTTTCAATAATAGAATCAATGTCGACCCCATTTTCGTCCTCACAATCTGAAAAAGGTTCGAAGTCTAACAACGGTTGATAGTCAGGATCAATAAAGCTATCCTCGTTGTCATCTAGTCCATCTTCACTATCATATTGGTGAAGTGGATCATAAAGCTCATCATTTTCCTGTGATTGTGAAGCCATACTGAAATAAAATGGAACAACTAAGCACCAACACTCATACACTTTTCTCAGAACGAATATTTCCATAATCATTCAATGTAGCAGGATTGTTACAAACAAAAAAGGAACGTGAGTCACATCTAGAAGCGAAAACGTGCATTACTAAAACTAAATAACCAAAATAATTCACTAACCTAAAGGTTTCGGGGAAAACTATACAATTTTATGCACTTTTTCTATATTTTTTGGAATCTCAAAATCTGCACGAATTCAACCTTGCCACTTTCACTAGCAAGTGAATTCCAAACTCACTTCAGTCGATAGGTTCGTACAGCTATCAATTTTACTGGGTACGAAGTGATTTATCGGTGTGTTACTATAGTCATACACTGATTTAAATGGACAAAATATTTTTGGTCTGAATTTTATCGGCATTATTGAGATTTGCTACAGATATGTCGCATGAAGCTATAAAGAATTAATATAAATGTAAAAAGTATATGAATGTTGGGTATTTTAACCATATATATTTTAAACAAAAAGGGATCCTTGGATTTAGAGTGCAACTTAAAATGAGAAAATAAATATTTTTAGATGAATGCGTATAAAGTGAATTTTTCAATCTACACTCCGTTTCATATTTATAACCCGCCTAACAATTTCAAATTATCTTCGCCTTAAAATAATTTTATCCCCAAATCTATTACGGAAAAGATTGAGAAATTCTATGCAATGGTCGCTCTGTAAATCCTTTCTGAGTACCGTTATTTTTCCTGCAGTTCTTGTAAATTCGACATTTTTAGTGCGTTTAATATTTATAACCCAGATGAAGTTTCGAACAAAATAAAGCTTTATTACAAATAAACTTTAAATAAAAAAAAAACAGATATTCAAAATTTATAATTGAATTTGAATTTTTTAACTTTAAAAATCCTTGTTTTCATGGACTTGAGTAATTTTTCAACAATTCAGGGTCAAGTTTCGGAAATTCGTCAAGAATTGCAGCTTTCAATGCCGCCAGTGATTCATACTGGCGATTTTCAACATATACCCGTCTGAAAAGAATTCCCCAAATGTTTTCAATGGGTTTCAGATTGGGTGAGCATGGCGGCTATTCTATCATCCTAATGGGATTTGTCTTCATCCAACCCATTGTTTCACGACTAGTATGAATTTAAGCATTATCTTGTTGGAAAATCCAGTTTTTCTCATCATGTTCTACCAGGAATGGCAATAAACTGCTTTCAAGTACTTGGATATAGTCTCTACTGTTCATCCGCGATGAAATAAATTTTATATCCAAATATCCTGCGGTAGAAAATGCTGCACACAACATTGCAGAGCTGCCACCAAAATTCCTCTTCGAGAAATACAGAGGTTCCTTCCTCAGATCGCGCCAGTAAGCATTAAATCCGCCGGGTCCATTTCTTTTCATCAGAAAATATCACCTGGAAATGAAATCTTGCACTTAAACAATGGAGAATGATGAAAACCAGCATTTCTCACATAAGAGCAATCTGTAGCCATGTTGTTTTTTCAGAATTTCGGTTTAGCTTTCTTATGGCGATCTAATAGTCGCGAAGCAGTCTTCATTTTACCTATAAAAATGTTAGAATTACGTCAAACCGCTCTCCAGACGGTTGTTTTTCACAACTTTGTTTGGGCAAGTATTGCCGATTGATTGCAACTTAGTGTAGAATTACTTGGTGGTCGTACAATTTTCCTCTCTACCCGCGGAGACAATTTTTTTCCCTTTCGTTCCGTTTTTTCTATATAACTCCGGACCTTTTAAAAACTTTTGAATTACACGAGGACTGCGAGCAAATTTTCTTGATATTTCACTTTTGTTCAAACCACCATCTTTAAACGCTCAAATTTTACCCTTTTCTCCGTAATTTAATGACCCGCCATGCGGTATTTTAAATAAAAGGCTTATCGCAAACAACAACTAAACTGATTCACTTTGCCGATTTCTGACTGCACTCATTGCCACCAATAAAGCTCTATTTTGTTCGAAACTTCATCTGGATTATAAATATGAAACGCACCAAAAACGAGGAATTTCCAAGAATTGCAGGAAAAACAACGGCAATGAGAAATGATTTACAGAGCGACCATTGCACAGACTTTCTCAATATTTTCCGTATTAAATTTGGGACAGAAATAATTTTAAGGCGAAGATAATTTGAAATTGTTAGGTGGGTTATAAATATGAACGGAATGTATTTACATCTATGCTTTAGACTTAATTTTTGTAATATTTGGTTTAATATCGTGGTTTTTCCTTAAATGGTTAATCCTGCCTGTAATAAATGACTTTGGGACTGTCATTATGACAATATTCAGTTCAATTGTTGATATTGCAAATGGACTTCAACACCAACATATGCTGACCATGATAAATATCTACTGCGCCTTACTGATATTTGGATGATATCAAACGTATTGAAAAATAAATTTTAAAAATTTAGATAACGTTAAGGGATGTAGGGTAGATCGCCTCCTCGTGGTGCATCCTGGGTAACGCTAAATGATCTACCACGGCACGACTTTCGATTGTTTTCTTGGACAACTGTCTTGTCTTAACGACTATATCTGATGCTTTGGGCTGGCAGCAGTGGTATTCTGTCACCTGAGTACGCAAGAGTGACATCTTGCGGAAATGGCTTTCAGGCTAATGCCAATGCTGCCTCCGTCCCGGTTAAACCCTGGCAGGCCTCACGGTACGTTCAAAACTCGTCGCCACTAGTCTGGCCGTGTAGGTTCAGTTGAGTTTGGACTCCTGATTAATCCTCGGCCCGGTTCTGAGCACATATCCTCATAAGGGAATGTGCCAACCCTCGCATGGCCTCCCTGCTTCGGCATAGATAACCATGGGGTCTCAGGGGAACTGCACAACGAGTGGAGATAGCGGCTGTGAGGGGGGACCCAAATCGCAATGAATTCAGAAAAAATTCAAAAGGAAGATCCACTCGGCCCGGAAGGGAAGTGGACGAAGGTGACGCGTCCTGCTAGTGGGAAGAAGACCGCGATACTCAGCCAACCCTCTACTTCTTCGAGGGATGCATGCACCAAATCAGCTATGCCAGGGGCAAGCACCTCCTCAGTCAAGCCTACTGGCGCTAGCGGTAACGGCGAACAAGCTGGCCCGCACTGTTTCCGGAGCGCCCTCCAACACCGCTTCCACTTCAGGTGTTAAGAAGCAACAAAACCCCTCGGTTACGGCTTACAGAGACAGAAGGTCCGCCTTCAAAGGCCTGGAAAGGCTGAAAGATTTACTTCCGGATGGTCTTTCCCAGAAGGATAAAATCTCCCTGAAATGGGCAACCACCACGGTAGAGGCCTACAAAGCCTCTATTCCGAAGAAAGAGGCAACTCATAAAAGATGTAGATCTAATGAGTCTGCCCCAATTCAACCGAGCGTTCAACTGCCGGCTAGTAAAAGACCAAAACTGGTCACACCCAATCCTGTTAAGGGCAGGAGTTTCAGTGAAGCTGCCAAGGAAAGCCTGGTATGGGCTGTTATCGAAAGAAGCAGCAGCGATGGCACCATCTCACCGTCAAACTGGAAGATGGTGGAAATCGCGCTTCTTCGGGTGTACAAGCCCATACTCGAGGCAAATCCTGGCCCTCCACCAAGCTGTCGTGATGCTGGCTGGTACCAGGGTCACGTTAAGTTGATAGCCTGTACAGATCAACATTCAGCGGATCTTTACAAGCAGGCTATAGGTAGAGTGGGAGAAGTCTGGCCTGGAGTAAAGCTGGACGCTGTCTCCAGGGAAGATATCCCGAATAGGCCTCGGTCCAGGGCGTGGATACCAGCGGAGCCATCCACACCGGAGGAAATTGTTGAGCTAATCAAGCTCAGCAATGCTGACCTCCCGGTGGAAAACTGGAAGGTAGCTAAGGTTAGCGAGCCCAGCAATGGACAGCGAGAGGCCCTAATAATCCTGAACGAGGAGTCACTAGCTCCATTGGAGTCGAAGAGCGGGGTGATTATCTACGGTTTCTCGGCTATCACCCTGCGAGTATATCGCAAGGACCGTACTGGGAAGGCAGTACGGGAACCGAGCAGAGTAGACCCGACCGTGGACCTCTCTGAGTCAGATCTTCTCTCCGATGACGGAAGAAGCACCACCTCCACTGCGGGGTTGGTTGGGGACCTACTCAGATCCCTCGACCTGGAGGAGGAGAAGATGTCCTTGACTGACGAGGAGGCGGATAAAACATTGTGTCGCGATGCTGAGGTTTCTGCAGATTAACCTCCAGCACTCCAAGGCGGCATCCGCCGCACTGCTCCTCCACCTGGCCCAAAAACGAGAGGAGCTAATACTGGCCCAGGAACCTTGGGTTGTTAGAAACCGGGTTTGCGGGCTCAACATGAAGGGATACAACACAGTATCCTTCAACACAGCAGGTAAACCGAGAGCTTGCATAATTGTAAAGGAAGGCTTGAAGTTTTTAAACTTGTATAACTTCAATGACCAGGACACCGTTGCGATAGCAGTGGAAAGGCAGTCCAAACCCCTTTGGGCTGTCTCCTGCTACATGGCGCATGATGTTCTGCCACCTCCAACTAGCCTGCAGAGGATTACAAGGGAAGCCACTGCAAGAGGCATCCCATTAATAGTCGGAGCGGACGCCAATGCTCATCATCGCATGTGGGGCAGCGCGACACGAATAAACGGGGTGAGTCACTATGTGAATTCATTTTATTGCATGACTTAGCCCTAGCTAACAAAGGTGAGGATCCTACCTTCATTACGGCAAGCCGTAGAGAGGTTCTGGATATCACTCTGACGAACGAGCACTTGAACCAAGCTATCAAGGGATGGCACGTATCACAAGAGTGCTCGTTCTCCGATCGCCTATACATAAGGTTCGATTTGGCATCTGACCCTCCGAAAAATCCAACCTTCATTAACAAAAGGAGGTGGATTGGGTCAAATACCAATCGGTATTCGAGTCCGCGCTAGAAGGCGGACCTCCAGAGATTGAAGACATACCCGGTCTTGAGAAAGCCGTTGGGACCCTTACATTGACCTTCAATGACGCAGCAAGGTCTGCATGTAGTCCAACGAAGCCTAGAGGGAAGTACAAGCCCCCATGGTGGAATAGTGACATTGCGGAGCTGCGGAAGGAATGTAGGAAGTCCTTCAATCGGCCTAAAGAATCCAAAGCAAAGCGGGCAAGACATCCCACTCCTCACCTTAGGACTATAGACCTATCAGCCTCACCTCTTTTCTGCTGAAAACTCTGGAAAGGCTTTATAATTGAATTTGAATTTTTTAACTTTAAAAATCCTTGTTTTCATGGACTTGAGTAATTTTTCAACAATTCAGGGTCAAGTTTCGGAAATTCGTCAAGAATTGCAGCTTTCAATGCCGCCAGTGATTCATACTGGCGATTTCCAACATATACCCGTCTGAAAAGAATTCCCCAAATGTTTTCAATGGGATTCAGATTGGGTGAGCATGGCGGCTATTCTATCATCCTAATGGGATTTGTCTTCATCCAACCCATTGTTTCACGACTAGTATGAATTTAAGCATTATCTTGTTGGAAAATCCAGTTTTTCTCATCATGTTCTACCAGGAATGGCAATAAACTGCTTTCAAGTACTTGGATATAGTCTCTACTGTTCATCCGCGATGAAATAAATTTTATATCCAAATATCCTGCGGTAGAAAATGCTGCACACAACATTGCAGAGCCGCCACCAAAATTCCTCTTCGAGAAATACAGAGGTTCCTTCCTCAGATCGCGCCAGTAAGCATTAAATCCGCCGGGTCCATCTAAGTTCCATTTCTTTTCATCAGAAAATATCACCTGGAAATGAAATCTTGCACTTAAACAATGGAAAATGATGAAAACCAGCATTTCTCACATAAGAGCAATCTGTAGCCATGTTGTTTTTTCAGAATTTCGGTTTAGCTTTCTTATGGCGATCTAATAGTCGCGAAGCAGTCTTCATTTTACCTATACAAATGTTAGAATTACGTCAAACCGCTCTCCAGACGGTTGTTTTTCACAACTTTGTTTGGGCAAGTATTGCCGATTGATTGCAACTTAGTGTAGAATTACTTGGTGGTCGTACAATTTTCCTCTCTACCCGCGGAGACAATTTTTTTCCCTTTCGTTCCGTTTTTTCTATATAACTCCGGACCTTTTAAAAACTTTTGAATTACACGAGGACTGCGAGCAAATTTTCTTGATATTTCACTTTTGTTCAAACCACCATCTTTAAACGCTCAAATTTTACCCTTTTCTCCGTAATTTAATGACCCGCCATGCGGTATTTTAAATAAAAGGCTTATCGCAAACAACAACTAAACTGATTCACTTTGCCGATTTCTGACTGCACTAATTGCCACCAATAAAGCTCTATTTTGTTCGAAACTTCATCTGGATTATAAATATGAAACGCACCAAAAACGAGGAATTTCCAAGAATTGCAGGAAAAACAACGGCAATGAGAAATGATTTACAGAGCGACCATTGCACAGACTTTCTCAATATTTTCCGTATTAAATTTGGGACAGAAATAATTTTAAGGCGAAGATAATTTGAAATTGTTAGGTGGGTTATAAATATGAACGGAATGTATTTACATCTATGCTTTAGACTTAATTTTTGTAATATTTGGTTTAATATCGTGGTTTTTCCTTAAATGGTTAATCCTGCCTGTAATAAATGACTTTGGGACTGTCATTATGACAATATTCAGTTCAATTGTTGATATTGCAAATGGACTTCAACACCAACATATGCTGACCATGATAAATATCTACTGCGCCTTACTGATATTTGGATGATATCAAACGTATTGAAAAATAAATTTTAAAAATTTAGATAACGTTAAGGGATGTAGGGTAGATCGCCTCCTCGTGGTGCATCCTGGGTAACGCTAAATGATCTACCACGGCACGACTTTCGATTGTTTTCTTGGACAACTGTCTTGTCTTAACGACTATACCTGATGCTTTGGGCTGGCAGCAGTGGTATTCTGTCACCTGAGTACGCAAGAGTGACATCTTGCGGAAATGGCTTTCAGGCTAATGCCAATGCTGCCTCCGTCCCGGTTAAACCCTGGCAGGCCTCACGGTACGTTCAAAACTCGTCGCCACTAGTCTGGCCGTGTAGGTTCAGTTGAGTTTGGACTCCTGATTAATCCTCGGCCCGGTTCTGAGCACATATCCTCATAAGGGAATGTGCCAACCCTCGCATGGCCTCCCTGCTTCGGCATAGATAACCATGGGGTCTCAGGGGAACTGCACAACGAGTGGAGATAGCGGCTGTGAGGGGGGACCCAAATCGCAATGAATTCAGAAAAAATTCAAAAGGAAGATCCACTCGGCCCGGAAGGGAAGTGGACGAAGGTGACGCGTCCTGCTAGTGGGAAGAAGACCGCGATACTCAGCCAACCCTCTACTTCTTCGAGGGATGCATGCACCAAATCAGCTATGCCAGGGGCAAGCACCTCCTCAGTCAAGCCTACTGGCGCTAGCGGTAACGGCGAACAAGCTGGCCCGCACTGTTTCCGGAGCGCCCTCCAACACCGCTTCCACTTCAGGTGTTAAGAAGCAACAAAACCCCTCGGTTACGGCTTACAGAGACAGAAGGTCCGCCTTCAAAGGCCTGGAAAGGCTGAAAGATTTACTTCCGGATGGTCTTTCCCAGAAGGATAAAATCTCCCTGAAATGGGCAACCACCACGGTAGAGGCCTACAAAGCCTCTATTCCGAAGAAAGAGGCAACTCATAAAAGATGTAGATCTAATGAGTCTGCCCCAATTCAACCGAGCGTTCAACTGCCGGCTAGTAAAAGACCAAAACTGGTCACACCCAATCCTGTTAAGGGCAGGAGTTTCAGTGAAGCTGCCAAGGAAAGCCTGGTATGGGCTGTTATCGAAAGAAGCAGCAGCGATGGCACCATCTCACCGTCAAACTGGAAGATGGTGGAAATCGCGCTTCTTCGGGTGTACAAGCCCATACTCGAGGCAAATCCTGGCCCTCCACCAAGCTGTCGTGATGCTGGCTGGTACCAGGGTCACGTTAAGTTGATAGCCTGTACAGATCAACATTCAGCGGATCTTTACAAGCAGGCTATAGGTAGAGTGGGAGAAGTCTGGCCTGGAGTAAAGCTGGACGCTGTCTCCAGGGAAGATATCCCGAATAGGCCTCGGTCCAGGGCGTGGATACCAGCGGAGCCATCCACACCGGAGGAAATTGTTGAGCTAATCAAGCTCAGCAATGCTGACCTCCCGGTGGAAAACTGGAAGGTAGCTAAGGTTAGCGAGCCCAGCAATGGACAGCGAGAGGCCCTAATAATCCTGAACGAGGAGTCACTAGCTCCATTGGAGTCGAAGAGCGGGGTGATTATCTACGGTTTCTCGGCTATCACCCTGCGAGTATATCGCAAGGACCGTACTGGGAAGGCAGTACGGGAACCGAGCAGAGTAGACCCGACCGTGGACCTCTCTGAGTCAGATCTTCTCTCCGATGACGGAAGAAGCACCACCTCCACTGCGGGGTTGGTTGGGGACCTACTCAGATCCCTCGACCTGGAGGAGGAGAAGATGTCCTTGACTGACGAGGAGGCGGATAAAACATTGTGTCGCGATGCTGAGGTTTCTGCAGATTAACCTCCAGCACTCCAAGGCGGCATCCGCCGCACTGCTCCTCCACCTGGCCCAAAAACGAGAGGAGCTAATACTGGCCCAGGAACCTTGGGTTGTTAGAAACCGGGTTTGCGGGCTCAACATGAAGGGATACAACACAGTATCCTTCAACACAGCAGGTAAACCGAGAGCTTGCATAATTGTAAAGGAAGGCTTGAAGTTTTTAAACTTGTATAATTTCAATGACCAGAACACCGTTGCGATAGCAGTGGAAAGGCAGTCCAAACCCCTTTGGGCTGTCTCCTGCTACATGGCGCATGATGTTCTGCCACCTCCAACTAGCCTGCAGAGGATTACAAGGGAAGCCACTGCAAGAGGCATCCCATTAATAGTCGGAGCGGACGCCAATGCTCATCATCGCATGTGGGGCAGCGCGACACGAATAAACGGGGTGAGTCACTATGTGAATTCATTTTATTGCATGACTTAGCCCTAGCTAACAAAGGTGAGGATCCTACCTTCATTACGGCAAGCCGTAGAGAGGTTCTGGATATCACTCTGACGAACGAGCACTTGAACCAAGCTATCAAGGGATGGCACGTATCACAAGAGTGCTCGTTCTCCGATCACCTATACATAAGGTTCGATTTGGCATCTGACCCTCCGAAAAATCCAACCTTCATCAACAAAAGGAGGTGGATTGGGTCAAATACCAATCGGTATTCGAGTCCGCGCTAGAAGGCGGACCTCCAGAGATTGAAGACATACCCGGTCTTGAGAAAGCCGTTGGGACCCTTACATTGACCTTCAATGACGCAGCAAGGTCTGCATGTAGTCCAACGAAGCCTAGAGGGAAGTACAAGCCCCCATGGTGGAATAGTGACATTGCGGAGCTGCGGAAGGAATGTAGGAAGTCCTTCAATCGGCCTAAAGAATCCAAAGCAAAGCGGGCAAGACATCCCACTCCTCACCTTAGGACTATAGACCTATCAGCCTCACCTCTTTTCTGCTGAAAACTCTGGAAAGGCTGATAGAGATTCATTTGAGAGCTACTCTGAAACCACTCTCTAATGCGCAGCACGCATATACAAAAGGGAGATCGGTTGAAACAGCTCTTCACTCGCTCACCAGCTACATCGAAAAATCGGTAAGCGTTAAAGAATACACGCAAGCAGTTTTTATAGACATCGAAGGGGCTTTCAACAATATCAGCCATAAGGCTATTGGTAAAGCACTCGGGGAAAGCAATGCCGATGACAACCTGATAGGGTTCATCGGTCAACTGCTTAGCAGCAGAAACATCAACTCCACGCTAGGAAACAGTACCTTACGAAGGAGGGTTTGCAGAGGCACACCACAAGGTTCTGCGACTCTGGCGTGAGGAGAACTTTGGCCACTCCACAATACTACGGAGGGATGGCCCAACGTCAGGGAAAGTGGACCTTGCATCTCCGATTCCCTGTTTTCACCATGGTTTCAGGTCAGTCATCCCGAATAGGGAGGACTGGACCACAGAAAGAGATGGGATACAGGAATCGGTCGACATCTACACTGATGGATCAAAGATGGAGGAAAGAGTTGGCTGTGGCGAGTTCTCAGAACAGCTAGGCCTGAAACTATCCTTCCGATTACCAGACCACAGCAGCGTCTTTCAGGCAGAGGTCATTGCGATTTATAAGGCAGTTGACTGGCTGAGAAGTCAGAAAATTTCCATAAGAAATTTAAACATCTTTTCTGACAGTCAAGCTGCCATCCAATCATTATCCAGCGTGCATACTTCATCTAAAATTGCGATGGAATGCCGCTCACAACTGAACGTGATGTCGCTTCACTGCGAAGTGATTCTTTGTTGGGTACCGGGGCATAGTGATATACCTGGAAACTGCGAAGCAGATGCCTAAGCGAGAGCTGGCATCGAGCTTCAGGAATATACACTTAACCCCGAAGTCGGCCAACCTCTAGCTTCCCCTAAAGCTAGGATTTAAGCAGCACTACGTGGAGGCTGCGAATAGGGACTGGCTGCTCGAAGAAACCTGTAGCACAACCAGGCAAACTTGGCACGCACTGTGCTCCAAACGCACCAAGCGGCTCCTCAACATAAGCCGCGAAACCCTGAGTTCCGTCGTTTCCGTACTGACGGGACACTGTTTGATCGGCAGACACGCAGAAAGACTGGGTGTCCCATTCAATGATTTCTGCCGAAGTTGCAGATCAGAGGAAGAGGAAGAAACCATTAAACACTTTCTGTGAGAATGTCCGGCGCTGTCCAGGAAGCGAATGCAAACCTTGGGCACACCCTTCCTAGACAACCTCACGGAAGTAGCCGATTTGGACATTGGCTGCATAGCCGGCTTTATCCGAGAATCTGGATGGTTCTCGTCATCCCGCAGGTTCTAGTGCCGCCCTTATATTCTGTGGTATCACAATGGGCCTCTCGTGGCCTTAGTGAGCTACCTTTGTATAAAAGGGGGCTGCCACTACAACCAACCAAATAACGTTAAATTTTTTTTTTTAAAAACCCTCATACTTTTGCCGTTTTTAACTTCCCAGTATATGGGAACTTCTTGTAATCGCCTCGAAAATCGAAATTGAAATTTTCAACTTATCTTTACTTGAGAGTATATTTTAAGTGTTTTTAGAAAGAAGTATGTGTGCGTGCGTATGTACGTAAGTACGTGCGTTCGTGGACAGTTTTTTCTACGAACATAACTCACGTAAAAAAAAAGTCTTCGCTGAGGTGTCAATCGAAGCGTCTTTGCAATCTTAAGAGCTGATTAGTTTTTGGGACATTCCGTTCGAGGATTTGTTGTTTCGCCCCTTTGAAGGTCATTTCTGTCATGTGCTATATCTCGCGAACCAAACATACGATTTTCATAGTAAATATTCAATCGACGCGTATTGGCATTTGCGTGATTCTAACAATTTAAAGAAATGCTTTTTTTCAATTTAAGGAAATAACGTGCAAAAAATCGGTTTTTTCATAAACAATAAATTTTAAATCGGATTTGCGAAGCACAATAATTAAAATTATATACTCCAAACAGTTTTTGTAAAAAACACCAGCCAAAGTTTTTCACACGATTACAAAATTCATTAAATAAATAAAAAATCACTAAAAGTCATCATGATTTCCAAGGTCCTTTGTGTCATTCATTATATCTCACGAATCAGCTAACATATTTGTATCATTAAGATGTCAGTTGACGTGTATGAACATTTTTGTTATGTTTTAACTTTACAAAAGAATCGTTTTAGTTGAATGAAATTCGCAAAAATTAGGGTTTAGTCATAAAAATAAATATTTAACCGAATTATTAATATTTACAAAGTTTAAACAGATTTTGAACAGTTTTTAACCTACCGTGATTTAATTTTAATATAAAAACTGCTTCAATTTTTAAAACCAAAATAAAATTAATCAAATTTGCATTTGTATTAATGAACGCTTTGAATGGTAAAATGTTTTGTTGTCAATATTTTGCAAGATCATATGCTTGGAAATGCTTTCATCAAATAACAAATTGTAATTTTTAGTAGTTTTATTCTTTAGTCTTCGTAAGATTTTAATTACTTTCTCCATCATCCTTCATAAGGCTTTTTGTTTTTACATGCAATTAAACCGAGTCAAGGTCATTTTGTACAAAACTATTCAAAATGGCCACCACTCGACAAAATCTCTTCAGACGGTTTAATAACAAAGCAAAAATGAATGGAGTCATTTTTGCTAGCGCTCTTTTGTCCTTCAAGCATCGATATGAAAATGAAAAATAACGTGGAAAAGCCTTTGTAACCTATCTCCTCCACCCACCGATTGATCCGCATGAATATTCAATCAAACCAATCCACCCTCCATCCACCAAAAGCACTACGTATTCAATGGACGCTCCCGTAGGCGATACGAATAAAATTAACTCATTCCAATTACTGTTACCAATAGCTCTAATTATTATTTTATAAAGGAGTGATATTTTCATAATTATTATTGTGTTTAGTTTTTTAATATAAATGTAGATATTACTGGGAAGTTGACCGTGTGGACCGCACGGGGCGCACCTTGCGGTTTGTTTTTTATGTAATTAAAAACGATTCATACGATGTTTTCACAAATTTCATAGAAAATATATACATATGCGTCGATTGACACTTTAACGGCGCAAATTCTATACGTTTTGGAAGATTAAGTGCATGACAGAAATTACCTCAAAAGTTCAAAAGAAGAAAATCCTCGGACTGCAATTTTCCAAAAACTAATTAACTCTTGAAATTGCAAAGACTCTTCGATTGACATGCAAACGAAGTCGATGTGTCTTTGTTTACGCAAATTATGCTCGTAGAAAAAAGCCTATAGCTTTTGCTCCACGTAGAAATAATGGTTGGAGATAGCGTACCAATCCACTGAAAAAACTACCAACCCCCCTTTCTCGCTGGTAAACAAGTGGCGATCGATACGATTCTCCAATGTCAGATAATTTTCCCCCACTCTGGCTAAGGTAGTAACGTGCGTAGTGTGAATTCATCTCATTAACATAGAGACGTGTTAAATCCTGTATCAAAACTATGTTGTTATTTCGAACTCTTCGATTGACATGCAAATGAAGTCGATGTGACTTTGTTTACGCAAATTATGCTCGTAGAAAAAATTGTCCAAAATTAACGTACGTATCTACATACATACACAAATACATACTACTATCTAAAAACACTTTCAATATACTCAAAAGACCTCAAAATGTGAATAGACGAAAGCGAATCTGTTTTCAGTTGCCCATTGGAAGGAGACACGCTTTTGTTTGCAAGAAAAGTTGCGGAATAACTCAGATAACAATAATTGATCTATACTCCCTTTAAAAAAGTCGGGAACATTAAAAGCGAAATGTTTAATTTTTTTTAAAAAACCTTGGTTGTCTTCTTTTCTGACTCCTAATTTTAAAAAGGTTCATTCTAGACAAAATGGGGAAAAATCCATATTATAAGGATTTGTCGGTTTAGTTGAAATGGTAAGAAAAATTGAATAAGAAATGCTTTTTTCCCCATTTTGGTTTAAAACAAAAATCGCTATTTTGCGGTAAGGTTTAAATGTTTCAGAATTTCAACCAAAACCTATCTTGTAGAAAATTTTATCATGCAACTTTCATTTCCACGCAACTTTGCTCTGGAATGAACCGTTTTAAAGTTAGGAGTGAGAAAAGCAGTGAAAACACATTTTTTTTTTAAATTTAAAATTTCGACAATTTTAATGTTCCCGATTTTTTGGCAAGGGACCATAGATCAATTTTTGTTATTCAAATTATTCCACAAGTTTTCCTGCAAAAACCAACGTGCTCCCACTCAACGGCTAAATGCAGTCGTTTTTCTACAGATCCGCCCTGGTATAGAAGGTATGTTAAAAATTTTAATTTCGGTTTGCGAGACGATTACAAGAATTTCCATTTACTGGGAAGTTAACAAAATGATTTTTTCTTAGTCCTTTAAGTTTTGTTGAACGCGTTCCAAAAATCAATGATGAATATATATCCTGCAAAGTAAGTTTTCTACAGTTTTGTAATAGTTCGCATTTTTCTGAAAGTCGTCGTATCCAAATTCTAAAAGGATACAGTTTTCGTCTACTTTTCAAAATGATGACCAGAGTTACAACAAATTTGAAGATTTTTTTTTGGTTCTATATATTAGTTATCTACCTTAGTAGCTAGTGTGAAAATCAAATGGCATTCCATTCATGCGCCATTGAGACTATAGATTTTTTTAAAGAAGGGAATCGAGTAATTCCGATAACTAAATAGTTTAAAAAAAATATATAAATTCTTGGCATTCTTTGTTCAAATGTTTATCACAGTCAATTCAAATCTTACTATGAAGTGACGCTATTGAAGTAGGTTGCCCATCATTATATGCTTGAACTGTGTCATCATGGCATAATATTTCAAAACCTACCAGTACTACCTACCTTTCTCTCATTTTTTATGTTCTGTTAAATTGAAATTTATCTTTTTCTGCAAAGACAATGCCAATTGTTCTTCCTTTGCCTTTTGATCTCGCAGTTTTACGCATTGAAAATAAATTGTCTTCGAAATTGTTTGCACATTAAAATGTAAGTGAAATCTTGAAATAGGATACGTTGTTCTACATTGAGTAATTTTTTTCTTCAAAATATCAATTTTCATAGGATTGGAAATACATGGAATTTATTTCCCCAGGGGTTCTCTATTCCATTTTAGAAAAGTAATTTTCCTTTTCAGTAAACTCTGAAATAGAAACATATTGGTATGTGTGCAACTTTTTCAAGTCAATGTGTCCCGAGGGAAGTTTAGTTGACAATGTACAAACAACGAGACAAAACTTTTTATAAAAACATCATGCTATATTTTTGGACATTCAACGAAAATTTGTTAAGGAATGTGCTACGAGTTGATTATACCGAAACATGGTGGTCACGTTTTTACTTTCATTGCTATTTTGTTATTGCCACTCAGTTGTACATCATAGATGCAATTCGGAAGATATGTTTAAGTTATTGGAGTCTTTTAAACGCATTGAAACGGTGTGGATAAATATATTATTGATCGTCATAAAAGTTTTTTTCTTAAAAATTTCGTGGGCAACAAAACAATTACATTTTTATTTACCAAAGAAACTTTCCACAGAGTGTCTTTGAAGGAAGTCAGCGTAGAAATGAAGAAGAATCATTCATGCGGCTGTGGTGTTTGATTCGGTAAATATAATTGTTACAAACAAATCAAAAGTTCCATTTGACACATTAAATATAAAAGACGAATTTGTTTTGCCATTTTTTTACATTCAAAGTCTTTGAAAAAACTCACTTTTTCTTGATTATTAACTTCCCAGTACATGGGAAGTTCTTGTAATCGAAATTGAAATTTTCAACTTTTCTTTACGTTTTGAGGTCTATAGAGTATATATAAAGTGTTTTTAGAAAGAAGTATGTATGTGTGTGTGTGTGTGTATGTACGTACGTACGTGCGTTTGCGGGCTGTTTTTCTACGAGCATAACTAACGTAAACAAAGTCGTATCGACTTCGTTAAGGTGTCAATCGAAGCGTCTTTGCAATTTTAAGAGCTGATTAGTTTTTGGGATACTTCGGTCGGTGGGGGGTTGCTGTTTTCACCTCTTGAAGGTCAACCATGTTATGCGCTATATCTCACGAACCAAACATGCGATTTTCATCATTAAGGTGTCAATCGACGCGTTTTAACATTTATGTGATTATGTCATATCCGTTTTTTACTTTTTTAAAAAAAAGTGTAAAAAATTAGGGTTTTTTTTAAAAACACAAAATTTTTAACCTGATTTTCAAACCTAAGTAATCAATGTTTATATTATTTATATACTCCAAATAGTTCTTGTGGAAAAATCAGCAAATTTTTTTTTCATGTTCACAAAAAAAAAATTAAATAAAAAAAATCATTAAACGTTCAAGGTCATTTACGTCATTCATTATATCTCGAGAACCAAATATAATCTTTCCATCATTAAGGTGTCAATCGACGCGTATCAACATTGCTAAAGCGTTTTTTACGATTTATTAATGTTTTTTAGAAAAGTAGTGTTTTTTTCATAAAAAATTCCATTTTTAACCTGATTTGCACATCGTAATAATAAATGTTTGTAAAATATATAAAATTTTATCAATTTTTGTAGAGAAACCAGCAAAAACTTTTCTCATGGTTACAAAAAAAATTAAATTAATAATAAAAAATCATTCAAAGTCACCGTAAAAAAAGGGTTCATTCGAATCATAATACCTTAAATCTCTTATTCTCAAGACATTGTTGTAAAGTCAATCAAAGTTTATTAATATTTGCAAAATTTGAGCAGATTTCCAAAAGTCTTCAAAGCACCATGTTTTAACTTTAATGAAAAAACTGCTTTGTAACCTGTCCCCCCTCCGATTGATCCGCGTGAATAATCAATCAAACCAATGCACCAAAATCCTTACGTAATCAATTGACGCTCCCGTAGATGTTACGATTAATATTAAATCACAACAATAATTTTTATGAGAGGTACATTTTTATTATTTGAAGTAGTATTATTTCCATAACTTTTATTGTGTTTAATATTTTTAATATCTATGTAGATATTACTGGGAAGTTGACCGTGTGGACCTCATGGGTCGCACCTCACGGCTTGTTTTCCGTTCAGAATTTGTATTAGCTTTGCCCATAGTAGTGAACTTGTTTTACAACAAAACGAAGCTTGCTTTCTGCAAGCGCTTCGTTGGCATCAATACAAAAATTCACTTATTATATGCATGGGCATACAATTAAACTGCAGCTGTTGATTCTGGTTCCCCAGAATCTTCAAGATTTTTAACTTCCCAGTAAATGGGAAGATTTTGTTATTGTCTCAGAAAATCAAAATTGAAGTTTTCAACATAGCTTTACGTTTTGAGGTCTTTAAAGTATATTTAAAGTGTTTTTAGAAAGATATATGCATGTGTATGCGTGTATGAACGTACATACGTGCGTTCGAATGTACGTTAAAAATTAATTTTTTACCTGATTTGCACATTATAGTAATTTATTTTCACAAAATTTATAAACTGTAAACAGTTGTTTTGAAAGAACCAGCAAAGCCTTTTTTCATAATTACAAGGAATTTGAATTCAAAATAAAAAAAAAACATTAACAGTCATAACTTAGAAAGAGTTCATACGAATGATATAACCTGATATCTTTTATTCTAACGACAATGTTATTAAGTCAATCAGTGCTGAGTGACATTTGCATAATTTGATGAGATAATAGTTTTCACAGAAGCGCGTTTTTATTTTAAGAAAAAAACTGCTTAAATTTTGAAAAAAAATGATTTTTTCAATCCAATTAGCGGTAACAACATTTTGTATGGTGAAATAATTTGTAGCCAATACTTTGTAAGATAATATGCTTCCTCTAATGTACATAAGATTTCAATTACTTCCTTCAGATAAAATATTTGTATCAATAAGGTGTCTATCGACGTGTATGAACATTTTTGTTATTTTTTAACTTTACAAAAGAATCGTTTTAGTTGAATGAAATTCGCAAAAATTAGGGTTTAGTCATAAAAATAAATTTTCAACCGAATTCGCACAGTACGGTAATAAATTTTTATAGAATTTATAAATCTTAATTAATTTTTGAAGAGAAATCAGCAAAATTTTCTTCAATGATTACAAAAATAAATTAATTAAAAATAAAATATCATATAAAGTCACCATGTAAATAGTGTTTAAAAGAATGATATTACCTGATAACTCTTATTTTATAGACATTGTTGTCAAGTCAATCAAAGTTTATCAATATTTGTTTAGTTTAAACAGATTTTGAACAGTTTTTAATTTAGCGTGTTTAAATTTTAATATAAAAACTGCTTCAAATTTTAAAACCAAAAAGAAAAATCAAATTTGCATATGTGGTAATGAACGCTTTGATTGGTAAAATGTTTTGTAGTCAATACTTTGCATAATCAAATGCTTGGAAATGCTTTCATAAATTAACAAATTGTAATTTTTAGTAGTTTTATTCTTTAGTCTTCGTAAGATTTTAATTACTTCCTCCATCATCCTTCATAAGGCTTTTTGTTTTTACATGCAATTAAACCGAGTCAAGGGCATTTTGAACAAAACTATTCAAAATGGCCACCACTCGACAAAATCTCTTCAGACGGTTTAATAACAAAGACTCCATTCATTTTTGCTAGCGCTCTTTTGTCCTTCAAGCATCGATATGAAAATTAACAAGCCGCGAGGTGCGACCCTTGAGGTCCACACGGTCAACTTCCCAGTAATATGTACATAAACATCAACAACATTACAACAATGAGAGGTAATAGTAACAGGAATGAGTTAATATGAATCATATCGTCTATGGGAGGGTCCATTGATTATGTAAGGTTTCTGGTCGATGAGGACAGATTGAATATTCACGCGGATCAATCGGTGGGGGCCTTTTTGGTGTTGAAAAATTTTGTTGATTTTCGAAATTTAAGCAATTTTTTTTTATTTAAAGTCTATAAAAACTATTGAAAATCTGCTCAAATTATGCAAATATCTTAAAACTTTAATTGAATTTACAACAATTTTTTTAGAATAAAAGATATAAAGTAATAGCACTCGTATGAACCCTCTTTACATGGTAACTTTGAATGATTTTTTTATTTTTAATTTAGTTTTTTCATAATCATGGAATTGAATTTTGCCAGTTTCTCTCCAATAACTGATAAGAATGTATAAATTTTATAAACTGGATCAATGTGCTGTGCAAATCAAGTTAAAAAATATTTTCTATGAAAAAAAAAACCATAATTTTTCGCATTTTCTTCTATTAAATTAAAAAAACGGCCAAAACGAATTTTCATAGTATTAAAAACTTCAGAAAGATGTTAATACACGTCAACTGACACCTTAATGATGCAAATATTATATCTGGTTCGTGAGATATGGTGAATGATAAAAATAACCTTGAAAATCATGATGACTTTTAATGATTTTTTATTTTTAATTTATTTTTTTACGTAATCATGAGAAAAAGTTTTGATGACGTTTTTGCGAACTTTGTTTGGAGTATATAAATTTTATAAACATTGATTACTAAAACTTGACAATCAGGTTAAAAATTTATTGTTTTTGAAAAAAAACCTAATGTTTTGCACTTTTTTTAAAAAAAATTGAAAACCGCTCTAAGACTTTTTTTAAAAATTTGACAGAATAATAAAAACGTTAATACGCGTCGATTGAAACCTTGTTCAAATAAATCATATGTTTCGTTCGCGAGATATAGCGCCTGACAGAAATGACTTTCAAACGGGCAAAACAGCAAAATCCCCCCAAACCGCTCTAAGACTTTTTTTAAAAATTTGACAGAATAATAAAAACGTTAATACGCGTCGATTGAAACCTTGTTCAAATAAATCATATGTTTCGTTCGCGAGATATAGCGCCTGCCAGAAATGACTTTCAAACGGGCAAAACAGCAAAATTCCCCCAACCGAAGTTTCCCAAAAACTAATCAGCTCCTAAAATTGCAAAGGCGCTTCGATTGACACCTCAACCAAGTCGATCGGACTTTGTTTACGTGAGTTATGCTCGTAGAAAAAACTGTCCACGAACGTACGTACGTACACACACACACATACATATCCCTTTCTAAAAACACTTTATATATACTCTATAGACCTCAAAACGTAAAGAAAAGTTGAAAATTTCAATTTCGATTTTCGAGGCGATTACAAGAACTTCCCATATACTGGGAAGTTAAAAATAACGTGGAAAAACCTTTGTAACCTATCTCCTCCACCCACCGATTGATCCGCATGAATATTCAATCAAACCAATCCACCCTTCATCCACCAAAAGCTTTACGTATTCAATTGACGCTCCCGTAGGCAATACTATTAAAAGTAACTCATTCCAATTACTGTTATCAATAGCTCTAATTATTATTTTATAAAGGAGTGATATTTTCATGATTATTATTGTGTTTAGTTTTTTAATATAAATGTAGATATTACTGGGAAGTTGACCGTGTGGACCGCACGGGGCACACTTCGCGATTTTTTTATGTAATTAAAAACGATTCATACGATGTTTTCACAAATTTCATAGAAAAAATGTACATTTGCGTCGATTGAAACTTTAACGGCGCAAATTCTATACGTTTTGGAAGGTTAAGTGCATGATGGAAATTACCTTCAAAGGTCAAAAGAAGAAAATTCTCGGACTGCAATTTTCCAAAAACTAATTAGCTCTTGAAATTGCAAAGACTCTTCGATTGACATCCAAACGAAGTCGATGTGACTTTGTTTACGCAAATTATGCTCGTAGAAAAAAGTGTCCAAAAATTAACGTACGTATCTACATACATACACAAATACATACTTCTATCTAAAAACACTTTCAATATACTCGAAAGACCTCAAAATGTGAATAGACGAAAGCAAATCTGTTTACAGTTGCCCATTGGAAGGAGACACGCTTTTGTTTGCAAGAAAAGTTGTGGAATAACTCAGATAGCAATAATTGATCTATACTCCCTTTAAAAAAGTCGGGAACATTAAAAATCGAAATGTTTAATATGTTAAAATAAACCTGTTTTCCTTCTTTTCTCACTCCTAACTTTAAAACGGTTCATTCTAGACAAAAATGGGGAAAAATCTATATTATAAGGATTTGTCGGTTTATTTGAAATGGTAAAAAAAAATGAATAAGAAATGCTTTTTCCCCATTTTTTGTTTTAATTGTCGCTATTTTGCGGTAAGCTTTAAATGTTTAAGAATTTCAACCCAAACCTATCTTGTAGAAAATTTTATCATGCAACTTTCATTTCCACGCAACTTTGCTCTGGAATGAACCGTTTTAAAGTTAGGAGTGAGAAAAGCAGTGAAAACACATTTTTTTTAAATTTAAAATTTCGGTTTTTTCTAATGTTCACGATTTTTTGCCAAGGGACCATAGATCAATTTTTGATATACGAAATATTCCACAAGTTTTCCTGCAAAAACCAACGTGCTCCCACTCAACGGCTAAATGCAGTCGTTGTTCTACAGATCCGCCCTGGTATAGAAGGTATGTTAAAAATTTTAATTTCGATTTGCGAGACGATTACAAGAATTTCCATTTACTGGGAAGTTAACAAAATGATTTTTTCTTAGTCCTTTAAGTTTTGTTGAAGCCGTCTCAAAAATCAATGATGAATATATATCCTGCAAAGTAAGTTTTCTACAATTTTGTAATAGTTCGCTTTTATGTGAAAGTCGTCGTATCCAAATTCTAAAAGGATACAATTTTCGACTACTTTTCAAAATGATGACCAGAGTTACAACAAATTTGAAGATTTTTTTTGGTTCTATATATTAGTAATCTACCTTAGTAGCTAGTGTGAAAATCAAATGGCATTCCATTCATGCGCCATTGAGACTATAGATTTTTTCAAAGAGGAGAATCGAGTAATTCCGATAACTAAATAGTTTAAACAAAAAATTTAAATTCTTGGCATTCTTTGTTCAAATGTTTATCACAGTCAATTCAAATCTTACTATGAAGTGACGCTATTGAAGTAGGTTGCCCATCATTATATGCATGAACTGTGTCATCATGGCATAATATTTCAAAACCTACCAGTACTACCTACCTTTCTCTCATTTTTTATGTTCTGTTAAATTGAAATTTATCTTTTTCTGCAAAGACAATGCCAATTGTTCTTCCTTTGCCTTTTGATCTCGCAGTTTTACGCATTGAAAATAAATTGTCTTCGAAATTGTTTGCACATTAAAATGTAAGTGAAATCTTGAAATAGGATACGTTGTTCTACATTGAGTAATTTTTTTCTTCAAAATATCAATTTTCATAGGATTGGAAATACATGGAATTTATTTCCCCAGAGGTTCTCTATTCCATTTTAGAAAAGTAATTTTCCTTTTCAGTAAACTCTGAAATAGAAACATATTGGTATGTGTGCAACTTTTTCAAGACAATGTGTCCCGAGGGAAGTTTAGTTGACAATGTACAAACAACGAGACAAAACTTTTTATAAAAACATCATGCTATATTTTTGGACATTCAACGAAAATTTGTTAAGGAATGTGCTACGAGTTGATTATACCGAAACATGGTGGTCACGTTTTTACTTTCATTGCTTTTTGTTATTGCCACTCAGTTGTACATCATAGATGCAATTCGGAAGATATGTTTAAGTTATTGGAGTCTTTTAAACGCATTGAAACGGTGTGGATAAATATATTATTGATCGTCAAAAAAGTTTTTTTCTTAAAAATTTCGTGGGCAACAAAACAATTACATATTTATATATCAAAGAAACTTTCCACAGAGTGTCTTTGAAGGAAGTCAGCGTAGAAATGAACAAGAATCATTCATGCGCCTGTGGTGTTTGATTCGGTAAATATAATTGTTACAAACAAATCAAAAGTTCCATTTGACACATTAAATATATAAGACGAATTTGTTTGCCATTTTTTACATTCAAATTCTTTGAAAATACTCACTTTTTCTTGATTGGTTTCCGTTCAGAATTTGTATTAGCTTTGCCCATAGTAGTGAACTTGTTTTACAACAAAACGAAGCTTGCTTTCTGCAAGCGCTTCGTTGGCATCAATACAAAAATTCACTTATCATATGCATGGGCATACAATTAAACTGCAGCTGTTGATTTTGGTTCCCCAGAATCTTCAAGATTTTTAACTTCCCAGTAAATGGGAAGATTTTGTTATTGTCTCAGAAAATCAAAATTGAAGTTTTCAACATAGCTTTACGTTTTGAGGTCTTTAAAGTATATTTAAAGTGTTTTTAGAAAGATATATGCATGTGTATGCGTGTATGAACGTACATGCGTGCGTCCGTATGTACGTTAAAAATTAATTTTTTACCTGATTTGCACATTATAGTAATTTATTTTCACAAAATTTATAAACTGTAAACAGTTGTTGTGAAAGAACCAGCAAAGCCTTTTTTCATAATTACAAGGAATTTTAATTCAAAATAAAAAAAAAACATTAACAGTCATAACTTAGAAAGAGTTCATACGAATGATATAACCTGATATCTCTCATTCTTACGACATTGTTAATAAGTCAGTCAGTGCTGAGTGACATTTGCATAATTTGATTTTAATAAAAAAAAATGCTTAAATTTTGAAAAAAAAATGATTGTTTCAATCCAATTTGCGGTAACAACATTTTGTATGGTGAAATAATTTGTAGCCAATACTTTGTAAGATCATATGCTTTCTCTAATTTACGTAAGATTTCAATTACTTCCTTCCTCGTCATTTGTAACACTATTTTTTTCATGCAACTAAACCGATCATTGACTTCATAGTCAATGTTTTGCGAGACCAACTGCAAAGTAGGAAATAATTATAAGTATAGTCGTGAAAAATTTTAACACAAATATTCAAAATGGCCACCACGCGACAAAATCTCTACAGTACTCATTTTGGCTAGCAACCTTTAATCCGTGAAATGTGAATATGAACATTATAAATAACGCAGAAAAGGCTTCCCCAATCATTTCATTTCTTCATTTCTTATACATAAAACAAACAAAAAATGCAAAAAATAGATAACATTTAAAATCAGACTTTAAAGGCATATTCATATAATGAAGAATGAAAAATTTTCATGACCAAATTGGTTTGCAATACAATAAAGTCTTTTTGAGAGGAAAACAATTGATTCAAAAGACCAATTCAAGAAAGTAGTGCACTTGTTTTTGAGATTTCATCATTACTTGAATAGAGCTTCATATTTTTCAAATTCAATAGGTTTTCTGTATTAACTTAAACTAGGTCAATGTATTAATCTAAAATTTCTAAATAAGTGCTAATAAGCGAGTATGTCCTACTTGTGATGCGGTTGAACACAGTTCACGCAAATTTTTTGAAACAATGCACAACATACTAGACCAGTGGCATGGTTTCAAGACAAAATACAAAACGTAGTTTTGAACAAGTTTTAAAAACAATTAGAAGCCCAGTTCATTAAAAATTCTTTCTACCAACTAACGGTGCCAAAGGCTCACATGATTTTTAATTATTTTAATTTTAGTTTTTTCTTCTTCAAATACAAGTCATTTATAAGCTGTTTGAAAATTGGCTTTCATGAAAATCTTTGCAGCAATGCTCATTTCCTTAATCTTGTCTGCTTTATGAAGACTGATTGCTTACAAGGATAACAAAAAGTGAATAAAATGACCAAAATGTTTCAGGGATTTGATAAAGAAATGTTACTGTGGCATCTATAAAATTAAATCAATATCAATTGACCATCTATGTATTTTCAAACTTTTACAAAGTTATAAGTTTTGCAAATCTTAAAGTGTAGAAGAAATAAGTACCGAAGAATTGTACCCATGTGTGACGCTGTTAATTGGGGATGATTTTAGTTTCTTTATAAATTTGCAGCTTGCAGTCATAGTTAAGGATTCCTCCCGGATTCATTCACGGCAGTAGAAAAGCTGAAACATCAACAACGCGTCGATGCAATTCCAGTGAGGCACTTTCTCCTTCATGCACCGTCAGCTGCACTATCATGCGTTCTGCGGACAATCGAAAGATCATACCAGGTTTGGTAAATAGAACCTTTCTGATAGTATGAAATTATTGATAGAGTCCTGAATTAGGATTTGTTAGCAGATTTCAAAAATTATTGTTGTTCTTAACGTTTTGATAGAACATTTGTTTCCCTGTGATGCTTTGACGACTTCTTGTTGGACAGCTTTGGAAGTATTGTATTTAAAATCTGGATTATAAAAACTAATGTTAAATTTTGAAAAGCGTATCTCAACACTGCAAATTTGATTCATTTTCAAACACTGGGTCTCGTTGATGAAATTAATAAGAATTTGGCGTAAAATTTCAAAATTGTGGCGGAAAACTTCTTCAAAATAATTTAAATCCCAAATTCTGAGCAAAAACTAACTGTCCAACTGTATAGTATCAGGAGTAGAAACCATTCCGTGATTTTATTGAACAAACTAGCTCCTTTTCCTAGGTGATCCTAAAATTGAACATGTTTATCATGGATTTCACGGGCTACGGTATTCAACGTTTATGTGGCATATAGAACGATTTTCTCTTGTTTAAGAAATTGCTGTTTAATTTTTCCAGGCTGCCTTTCAAGTGACTCATTTCTGTAATAAACCACTCATACAAGCTGGCAAGAATTGTGGGAATGAATCGTGATTATGTGATTTTCTACTTTAACAGCATGTTTAGAAAAAGATCAACGCATATTTCTTCAGTGAATTGCATTACTTTTTTGATTCGATAGAAGTATAGATCGTACAAACACGTTCGTTTATCTTTTCGATTTTTACTTCGTCATACTAAAGATTGTCTGCAAAATTGAAGCTCAATTTTGTGCCCCTCTAAACAAAATTGTTGCTCTATCCTGTTTTATTTGAATTTTCCTTTCAATTGAGAAATATAAATCTATAGGTATGTGTCTCAATGAAATAAAGTCGATTATAAAGTGCTCGAAAACGATGAATGGTTAAGAATTTTCCTTGTTCTTCGTTTTAAGTTAGATTTTACAAGGGTATTTTCCATTAAGTTTGATAATAAAAACTCGGACCAATCAACGCTTATCGAAATGGATGCTGATAGCTTTTTCTAACCCTTTTTGCATTTATTGTTTATTCGACATTTTTTAACTTCCCAGTATATGGGAAGTTCTTGTGATCGCCTCGAAAATCGAAATTGAAATTTTCAACATATCTTTACGTTTTGAGGTCTTTAGAGTATATGTATTTTAAATGTTTTTAGAAAGAAGTATGTTTGTGTGTGTGTGTGTGTGTGTATGTACGTACGTACGTATGTGCGTTCGTGGACAGTTTTTTCAAAGAGCGTAACTCACGTAAACAAAGTCATATCGACTTCATTGAGGTGTCAATCCAAGCGTCTTTGCCTTTTTAAGAGCTGATTAGTTTTTGGGATACTTCGGTCGGGGGTGTTTGCTGTTTTGCCCGTTTGAAGGTCATTTTTGTCATGCGTTCTATCTCGCGAACTAAACATACGATTTGCATGGTTAAGGTGTCAATCGACGCGTATTAACAATTTTGTGAATCAATCACATTTAAAGAAAATCGTTGGAGCCGTTTTTTTCATTTAAGGAAAAAAAGTGCAAAAAATAAGGGTTTTTTTCATAAACAATAAATTTGTAACCTAATTTATGAGACACAGTACTCAATATTTATAAAATTTATATAATCCAAACAGGTTTTGTAAAAAAACTAGCAAAACTTTTTCTCATGATCAAAATAAAATAAAATTAAAAATAAAAAATCATTAAAAGTCATCATGATTTTTAAGGTCATTTGTGTCATGCACTATGTCTCACGAACCAAACATACGATATGCTTTGCTAAGGTGTCAATCAACACGTTTTAACATTTGTATGATTCTATCAAGTTTTTGAAAAAAATGTTGAAGCCGTTTTTTTTTAATTTAAGGAAAAAAGTGCAAAAAATAAGGATTTTTTTCATAAACAATACATTTTTAGCCTGATATACGCAGCACAGTAATCAATCTTTATAAAATTTATACATTCGACACATTTTTTGTAAAAAACATGCAAATTTTTTTCTTATGATCACAAAAAAATGGAATTAAAAATAAAAAATCATTCAAAGGTGCCATATAAAAAGTCTTCATATGAATGATATTACCTTATATCTTTTATTTTAAAGACTGTTGTTAAGTCAATCAAAGTTTATTAATATTTGCACACTTGAAATAAATTTTGAAGTTTTTAAAGTACCGTGTTTTAATTGTAATATAAAAACTGCTTAAATTTTGAAAAGCAAAATAATTTACCAAATTTGCATTTGTGGTAATGAACGCTTTGAATGCTAAAATGTTTTGTAGTCAATACTATGCTGGATCATATGCTTTGAAAAGCTTTGATCAAATGAAAAATTGTAGTTTTTAGTAGTTCTGGTCTTTAGTGCTCGTAAGATTTTAATTACTACCTCCATCATCATTCGTGAGGCTATTTAGTTTTAACATGCAATTAAACCGGTTATTGACTTCACATTCAATGTTTTTCAAACCAACTGAAAATAAGAAATAAGTATTAGTAATCGTGAAAAAATACAAATTAAATGATTATGCCGAAGTCATGGCAATTCTGGATACAACTTTTCAAAATGGCCACCACGCGACAAAATCTCTATAGTGGGCGTAATAACAAAAACTGCATTAATTTTTGCTAGCGCTCTTTTGTCCTTCAAGAATTGAAATGAAAATAACAAATAATGTAGAAAAGGCTTTGTAACCTAGCCCCCTACCCCACCCAATTAATCTGCGTGAATATTCAATCATCCCCTTACCTACGTAATCAATGGACGCCCCCGTAGATGATACGATTAATATTAAGCCATTCCAATTACTGTTATGAGAGGTACATTTTTATTATTTAAAGTAGTATTATTTTCATAATTATTAGTTTGTTTAGTATTTTTAATATTTATGTAAATATTACTGGGAAGTTGACCGTGTGGACCTCAAGGGTCGCACCTCACAGCTTGTTCCACATTTGTTTTGTGTCGTTGGGGTGATTTCCTTTATTTTATATACAAAGGACATGTCCCACCTATTGACGCTAATCGCAGTGGGACGTAAATGCTGATATTTCCAAATTGCCTTTTGGAGAAAGAGAAACCAAAAATGAAGCTATCTGCAAAATGTGACAAGAACTACTTCGAAATTGTTTTTAACCTGTATCAACTGTTCCTTGTTTTATACGAATTTCATATAGGCTTATATTAGACTAAGGTTATTGTTTAATTTTTTAGGAGAAAAAGGAAAAAAAAAAAGAAAACATATAAATATATGCTTCCGCAGATAGTTTACACAGCCCTGCAATATGCGACGTGAGTGACTCAAAAGACCATAATTAAGTGCATGCCTATGGTGACACAATTATTTATGTTTCGACACTCAAGCAATTTGATGACATACCGTAAAGTTTAAGAAAGATTTGTTAATGAGTAAAAAATCAATTATCCTGTCAGTAAATGGAGGTTCAGCATTGGCTTTGACCATGCTGCATAATTACACATCATGTGAAGTCATAAATGCAATTTGCAAAGTCATGAATTTCCCAGAAATGCTGTTTCATTGATGTTCTGCTGGTTTTCTAGAGTACAACAAAATGGAGGACCCCCAGTATGAACGAATTTCAATTTAAACGTTCATTTACTACTTATACACTAATTGTAATTGTGACAGTTTAATTTATTCGTTAAGGAATTGTTTGCTGGCACTGTAAAAATTGTAGGTAAAATTGGGGAAGGTTAGTGTTGAAAATTTACAATGATAACTACAAGTTTTCACCTTAAACAGCAGCTGCATTGCATATATCATCATATATTTATAGAAGACCACCTGCAAGTGTGAGCACCGAACGGACCATTGCAGCTTACAGTCTGCATTCCACAGTGAAAGTGTGTTCACATTTACTGAAGTTCTATATAAATATATGGTATGCCTTATTTATAACAAACCAAGAATATATTAAACCAAAAAGTTATGGGCCCAGAGTTCGATGTTAATATTTTGGTATAAAGTGAATAAGACGCTGGTGAAAAACATAAACATTTTTGTGAACAAAAATTTTTTGAAATGGACAGTAGTGTGTGTTATGCTGTTCAAAAACTAAACTGTTAAAACTACGAATTTTGAAATTATAAAGTAAAATTTGTCCTGATTAAAAATAAAACTACGATTGGACTACTCGTTTAAGATAACCAACTGGTCCACATACGTGGTCCCAAATAAGCAAAAGAAGTTTGAGATGCACTCAAAACTTAGCACCAAAAATCAATGCTGTCAAATAAAGGGTATTTACTTACGTTTATTTGTCGTGCAGTGTTGCATGGAGGTGGTCATATGGGACAACACATAACCGGAATTCAAAACAACATTGACAAATTAACGGCACTAGGCTTTGATTTGGCGGATGAACTTCAAGCCGCTCTGTTTCTTGGTAGTATACCGGACTCGTACAATATTCTCGTTATTACGCTAGAGAGTCGTGAAGCGAAAGAAATAACTTCTTCTTTCGTCAAGAAAAGACTAATGGACGAATATACCAGACGCAAAAGTTCGAGAAGTTCGAAAGCGTGCATATCAAATGAGAAGTCTGGAATGAAAATAATTGTGCATAAGGGTACGAACAATGATAAAAATGGTGTACATGGTGTTGACTGTTTACACGTGTGGCATACTCCTTTTGGACATAGAGATGCAACAACAATAAAATCCCTAATAGACAATGGACTGGCGACCGGCATCAAAATAAAGCAATGCAGCATTCACCAGTTTTGCGAGTGTTGCGTAATTGGAACAATAGCTCGTCAACCTTTCCCAAAAGATCCAAAAAAAAAATTATATGCGATACTTGACCTTGTCCATACATATGTCTGCGGTGCAATCAATATAACCACTCCAGGAGGGGAAAGACATTTTTTTCTGTGTTATCGACGATTTCTCGAGGTATACACATATATTTCCTCTAAGCCAAAAAGATGAAGTGTCATCAACATTGTTGAGATGATGGAAGACACACTTTGGGAAAAAAGATTATCAGGTCAGATCGCGGAGAGAAGTATGTGAATGATTTTTTTAAATCTTACTTGAAAAAAGGATGAAATCAAATTTCAGTAGAAGACAGGCCACTCTCCACAGCAAAACGGAGTAGCTGAATCAAGATGGTGCACTGTTTGTTATTGGATGCGAACCTCGCCAAAAATACTGGGGCGAAGCTGTCCTTACGGCAAACTTCTTGTAGAATCGACTGCCAATTAAAGCTGCAACCAAAATTGCATATGAGCTATGGTTTTTCCAAAAACCGGACGTGTCAAATTTTTATATTTTCGGTACCGAAGTATATGAGCACGTACCGAAAGAAAACGAACCAAGCTAGACGATAAGGCTCGAAAATTGGTTTTCGTCGGTTATTTGGAGCAATCTAAAGCATTTCGACTCTTGGATGTGGAAACAAGTTCCATAATCATTGGTCGAGATGTTACCTTTTCTGATAAAGTTCAGAACAAAGCTACCATCGATTGCACTCCCGCGACCGCAACTGTAAATAACACTGCAATTTTCGACTTGATTTTTGAAAATCAAATAAATGACAAAAGCCCAAGTGAAAGTGAAAACGTGATAAAAAACCAAGATTAATAGTGGTTTATCTTTGTAGTGACAAAGCAGTAACGATTAGTTATCAATTGAAAAGCCACATGAAATAAGTAAAGAGAGTAGTAGTAGCCACAATGATTCAGTAAGTGTTAACGACAGCTCTGAAGTTAACTTATAATTTGAAGAGTCCTCTGGGGAAACTGTTCGACGCTCTGGTCGCGAGATCCGTGGTAAGCCACCTGGAAGGTACGGTGCTTGCGTTTATGTTGTAAAAAAGAAACTGAGTAAAAAAACGCAAAGAAAGCGTAAGCTCGGCCAGATAAGGAAAACTGATGAAAATCAATGCATGTGCAAATTGTAGCGTTGACAAAAAATTATGGAGCCGTTGGGCGCTTCAAAGCGCGTCTTATTGCACGTGGATTTTCACAGAAGTATGGTATAGGTTCCGATGAAGTTTTTGCACCCGCCATAAAACAAACGCCTTTTCGAATTATATCATTCCCATTGTTGCTGGTGTGCATTCCACAGTCAAAGTGTGTTCACATTTACTGAAGTTTTATTGAATTATATGTTGAACTTTACATATATATAAAAATTTGAGCTAGATTTATTAGCAAAACCAACTCGTCTTACTGTATTCAAAGTTTCATAGTCAGAAGAGGCAAATGCTAACTAACTATTGGTTCAAAATATTCTTGGTATAATATATATATATGTATATATATATATATATATATATATATATATAAATATATATATATGTATATATATAAGAATATATATATATATATATATTCATATATAAGAAATTTTGAATACAGTAAGACTAGTTGGTTTTGTTAATAAATCTAGCTCAAGTTTTTAACGTTGCAAAGTCATGAAGATGAATACGACCACATATTTATATCATTTTGAGAGTGAATTCAATAGAAAAACCCTAAAAGCAAATGAAAAAACTGTTTCCTATAGTACTAAATAAGAAAATACACCTTTTTCTTCATATTTATATTTACTGCGTGACTTGTAAATACATTCTTTTCCGCGATGATCAGCACATCACTTCTTTGTAACAACTTACCGACAACCGTCGCTACTAGAGTATGCTCAAAATTATAATACCAACTCAAAATATTCTCAGAAGAAAAAAATACGCTTTTAGCTCAATTTAGAGGTTGCAAACACAGAGTCCAAACTTTTACAACACCGTTTAAAAACCGTTTGTTTTACCACTATTGCATTTTTGTTTGCTGATTTGACCGATGTTGATGCTAATGAGAAGTCTCTGTTGTACATATAAAAATGTCAACATGCACTTTAACATACAAACATTCAACTTTGGCGGTTTTTTTTAAATCAAGAGAGTTAAAGAATGCCCCTCCATTCTTGGATGAAAGTGGATGAAAGTACTGTATTGACAGGTGCCAAAGCCAGAATATTTGCCGAGAACAGGAGTCAGAGCGAATCGTTAAAGCACCTCGAGTACTGCATAATTCTACAATGGAAGTTAGCGGCGATCTTATGAGCAGCGGACTAGGTCGGCAGGAAAGAAATACATCACTTTCTTTGTAGACAGTCAGGCGGCCATAAGATTGCTGGAATCGGTTGTCGTATCCTCCAAATTGATGAAGACCTATAGGTCTGAACTGATAAGTATTTTCCAAAGAACAAAGTAGGCCACCGCTTGGTTCCTGGCCACAGTAAGGTGTAAGGAAATTTTGAAGCGGTTAGGCTTGCAAGAAAAAAGTCCTGTGGAGTGCAAACGAACCTTGTATTCAGAATGGAAGTCTAGATGCAGATAAAAAAGCAACATTTATATATATATATAGATCAAACTGCGAAGTAGCATTAATGTGATGGAAAAATGTAGGTAAATGTGGCATTGCTAGGCATATATGGCCTAAATATGACTTGACACGCAATCTAAGTCTGATATCTCTAGACAGAGCTTCAACGAAAATTTTTGGGTGTTTAGTGATACCTCATGTAGCTTTTAGGGAAGCAAGGAGAACCAGACTCTCAGCAAGCGACTTATGTTAGATTTGTGGCGTCGAAGTTGACACTAAGTCAGTAGAGCACCTTCTTTGCAAATGTTTGGCTCTAGCTGCTAGTAGACATAAGCACTATGGGGCATTCTTTTTGAAATGCTGAATGAACTTTGGTATATTAAAATGAACCAACTCTTCGATTTCGACATACTGGATCCTTAATGGTCTAAGTGAAGCGGAAAACGTTAAGGCCTACCAAATTCATAATTTTAATTACTTAGTTAAGATTCACTTCTTGCAGTTTGGTTGTTTGCCTTTCAAAATTCACATTTGGCGGTTGCCAAAAACAGTGAAAATTTGAGTGATTCAAAAAAAGGCCATGTGCATGCAACCAACACATAAAATAATTTCACGAACTGCACCACATTATACGAAAAGATTCACCCATATTTGAAAGAAAACTCACTGTTCACTCACTTAACGTGATTTTTGAAGGAAAATTCCATGCAGTCCCAGCAGCCTCAAAAGTTTCTATGCTATGTGCCGAGGAGTTTCTACGGCTGCTCCGTCAATTTAAATTTCGTTTAAAAACTTGTCAAATGACATGACTGAATAAAAACAGCTTCATTATTGAATTTTATGTTGACCTTCAGTCAGATCAATTGACTAAATATGCTAGACTAGGACTTTCCCCACACATACCTTTTCACTGACGCGCAATTTGAATTAGATGTCCGTTATTGGTACCTGTCCAAAAGGTATGACTCCAAAACGCCCGAAAGCTCGATTTTGATCGGATCTTGATTGATTTTGCGTTTAATTGAAGTGATGTATGCGGTTGTAGAGAGCCATCTCCTACTATCAGCCAAAAGTCAATATACCTGGTGCAAATGGGAAAGATGTGGCCACATTTGCTTACTTGTAGCGTGATACATTGTGAAAGCAGTTATTAATTCTGGTTTGCATCAAGAAGGTACTAAACATCCATATATTTAACTGAGATTGAAGGAGGGGGTTTAAGTACTACCATGGCATGAAAATTTCGCGGCGGTCACGGCCCCATGAGAAGCTATGAAGGGTTTCCCCAGTAAAAAAAGGTTATTTTGCCTATTAACCATACAATTGATCCGACAAGTAGTTTTAAACATGTTTGGAAGTCGAAAAAAATTAAAAAATTAGAAAATTTTTTCGGCAAAGAATAAAATATGAAAAAAACTACAAATTGATGAATGCCATTTTTACCGTAAATGTTATATAAATAGGTGTAACGCTTTGGGCACACGTTTTGTACCACCTCCTTCCCTCTTCCTAATTTTATATATAATATATATATATATATATGTATATATATATATATATATATATATGTATATATATATATATATGTATATATATATATATATGTATATATATATGTATATATATATATGTATATATATATATAAATATATATATATATATATATGTATATATATATATATGTATATATATATATATATAATGAAGAAATTACTCAACTCAATAATTCGAACTTTTGGCTCAGTCCCTTGCTGTTCGAATTAGCGAGGCTCGACTGTATATATTTTATATATATATATATATATATATATATATATATATATATATATAAATATAATATATATATATACAGGGTGTTTCGGAGTTGATGGCATTAAATGAAACCACGGAATCCTTGATAGTCTTTTGAGCAAAAAATCGTATTGGAGGGGGGTGGTAAATCGGAGGGGTTTCGAGATATAAGGGGGGAGGAGTAACCACGCTCCTCACCCATGACCTGGCACGTGTAAACCATCATAACTATTTGATTGTTATGTGTCGACTTTTGACAAAGGATGCGTTTGATAGCCTGTCAATGTATCTTTTTAGAAACGTTTTGACAAGTGCCCCCAAAGCTGCCAGTTTTACATGAAAAAATGAGAAACTTAAAACAACCGGAAAAAAATTGCTAATTTTGACTTTCGCGACCGTGTTAAACGCTAAAGTGATGTATTAACCTATAAAAATTATTATCTTGACAGAAAGCCTTACTTTCTGCTTGAATACTTCCGAAGAAAAAGTTGCCAATTTTCCTTTGTTTCTTTCAAAAAATAAAACTAAAAATTTTGTGAAATTTTGCCGACTTACTTTATTTTGGAAAATAATAACTAAAGATCCAAAGTAACAATTTATTTTGAACTTATCATTAAACAGCAATATTACTGTATTGCTTGTGATCACATCAACTGTTCAAAGTGTCTTCCTTCCACAGATTTGCAAAGAAGAGCTATTTTCTTAATTTCTGTGACTACATCGAAATGCATGAGTTCCTATCTTATTTTTTCACTAGCTGCCTCAATTCTTAAATTTAATTCTTGAACTGATGACACAGGTATCTTGTAGGACTTCTTGCTTCATTGCAACCCACACATAAAAATCAAGATAGCTAGATCTGGAGACCAGGGTGGCCACCAAGTTGGATCATTTCGACCTAGTCCACCCTTCCTGGATAGTTTAAGGCAAGCCAATGGGTGATTTCTTGGTCAGTATGGCTTGAAGCACTATCGTGTTGGTAATAAATCCTGTTCAAATTGATTATTGGTGTATCTTCCAGTAAAGCTTGCCATCTCTTTATCCAAAAAATTTAGATATCCGGCAGAATTCAGCCTATCCGGCAAACGGAATGGCCCAACTATCCTACGCCCCCAGGAAGCCTGCCCCACACGTTTCTGCTAAATCTACGCTGTGTAGAGGTGACCTTGGCTACTCTGGGATTGATAATAGCCCAAAGATGGCTGTTGTGGAAGTTGTTGACACCATCCCTTGAAAAATGTGACTCATCGGTCCATAAAATGTTACTAATGAAGTTGGAGTCTGTTCGATCCCGTTCGATAAGCCACTCACAGAACTCAACCCTTTTCACGTAATCCTCGGGAAGTAACTCTTGCACGGGTTGAAAATGGTAAGGGCGCATGCTTTCCTTGCTTAAAACTCTCCAAATTGTTTTCTCGCCGATAAGCCCAGCCGCAAAAGCTAGCTTGCGAGTTGATACGTCTGGTTCGTTGCGTACTATGGATAGTATGCGCTCCTCCTGATCGGCGTCCCTGAAGTTCCTGGTCGGTTGTCCAAACGCTGCGGTTGGAAACTTCCAAACTCTCGTAAGTTCCTATGCAGTCTCATGAAGGTTCTGGTATC